>JAOEHY010053062.1:0-36474 GCA_025447955.1 Psilopsiagon aurifrons | reverse complement strand
GGGACACAAGGAACCTGGAGAGGGACTTTTTACAAGAGCCTGCAGGGACAGGACAAGGGGGAACGGCTTTAACCTGACACAGGGAGACTGAGATCAGACACTAGAAAAAAAATGCTTCCCTGTGAGGGTGCTGAGGCCCTGGCACAGAGTGCCCGGAGAAGCTGTGGCTGCCCCATTCCTGGCAGTGTTCAAGGCCAGGTTGGTTAAGGCCTTGAGGAACATGATCTAGTGGAAGGTGTCCCTGTCCATGGCAGGGGATTAGAACTTTATGGTCGCTCCCAACCTAAACCATTCTGTGATTTATCAAGAGCTAAATCTCGAGCCCTACACAATCAAATGCCATGTCAGGCTTTAAAAATCTGTCAATGTGGATTTCAGCAAAGGGAAAAGATGCTGATTTCCATTCACATGGTGGCCTGCTGCCAGTTGGTTCCCAGTGATCTTCCTACACTGCTCCCACCAGCCAAACACATCATAGGTTTCACACTACCATCAGTCCACCAGCCCAACTGTCCTGTTTGTCTGCTTCCCCTAACACCATAGAACCTGCTGCTGCAGCTGCAGTGAGCAGGGTGGCCCCACTGAGCAGGTCTGCCTCTCAGGGCAGGAAGGCAAGGCAGGCCCTGGGGAACACGCTGCTCCTCACATCTCTCAGGAGACAGAGATCTGCCAGCAATGGGAAATTCTCAGGCAGGAAAGCAAAGAACACCTCCGGGAACAGGATTCTGAGAGCTGCCTTGTGACGAGCAGTGGTCAGAGGACTTGGGGTCTGCAGGTGAGGGGGGGGGGTTTATTCTGTGATGACATCGCTAGAAATTGAGATTCAAATAACCACAGTGACGCTGTGGGGGGAAGAAATCGGCACAAGGGGAAAATAAACTGAAGGAGGAGTTACAAAATCAACCGTGTTTGTAAACCCACTCTGTATGCGGTATCAACCTACTCATTACACAGCACCTCGGGTCTGGTTCTGCCAATAGATAATGCAGCACAAAACCTGCTCAGGGTGGGAATACAGGTAAATTCAGCACGATTTTTGAAACTGAGTCCTGGATCATTTTCCTTTTTGTCTCAAAGACACCTCACACGCAGGAATTAGGAATCACTCAGCTGATCTTCAAAACTGAAGACGCATGGCACCACCTATACCAGCAGACATGCTGCATGTTTTCTACATGTAACTAATACACATATTCAAATATATGTAATTTCTAGGGTAACACGCCTTATCCTTATGAAGAGTTAATGGAAACAGGGCAGGATGGGGAGATTCCCTCAATATTTCTGTTCTGACAACAGCTGTTCACTTTCAACCATTTAACATTTCCATTAAGCACAGTGGGGCTTGCAGTGACAGATGCTAGCAACAGACGTATTTCCTGTCTAACTTGCTTGCTTTGCACCTGCAGTAAAAAAAGGCATATGGGGTTTAAAGTATTATTTGTTCCTTTGGGCACATAAGAGATGGGATGTAAGTACTGAAGAAGAAAAACCATTCCAAGTGCTACAATGCTACAGCTTATATAGCATGAAAACCACAACAAATGTGCTGAATACCAGACTAAGCACACCAGGACTTCTCTGTGAAAACGAATGTGTATCTTCCTCCAAAACCAAAACCAGTTCCACTACAAACACAGGCCCACCTAACACCTAAATTCTTACAAAATACTTTCTTATAAAACTTCACTGTTTGTCACTCAAACACAGGGCAGTTTTCTCACAGCACTTACTAATACTTGGTTACAAATTACAAGGTATATGAAGTGTTCCTTCAGCAAAAGGGCTTTTCAGCCCCAAATTCCTTAAGTTACGCATTCACTTGGTATGTAAGGGCATTAACCCGAATTCTGTGGCCAACAGGACGCAGACGGGTCTTTTTTCCCAATTAAAATTACTACAGCATTCAACAAACCCCAACTTTTGAAAAGGTTCTTTGCACAAACCTGAAAGGAACCACTGACCTGAGCTGTAACCAACCCTGAACTCATCACCCCTGCAGCGAGCTGCCTTCCACACAAGTCTCAGAGTACCACAGAAACTTCAGTTTACCCACCTAGAAAAGCAAACCTGTCTTTATGCAAGCATCACACAGAGATTAAAGTGTACTGAGTAGCATGTGAAAGATGCTCGTTCACATTACACTACTGGAAGTGCTCTGACCAATGCCGTCCTCCATCTGTTTCAGCAGTGTCAGCAGAAGCAGACTGCTTTAGCATCAGTTGCCCCACAGGCATGCTCCTGCTCTACTACCACAATACATGGGAAACCCAAGATTTTAGTTAGAAGCCAGTCTTGTGGATTCAGTCTTGTGGATTCCAGTTAAAATCTTTGGATGGGTTTATGCATTTATGCAAAAGTCTGCCATTTACAAAGCTTATTTGAAAGGAAGTCAGCCCTGCCTGTCCGCTTTATACAACAGGTCAGCAGGCTGGGGGTTTAGTCTGTTCTGGGTAGGTGTTTCACATTACTCTAGTTCACTTAGCTACTAGTCAGAATTTTGCCCCTTCCTTTAGCTAAAATTCAAAAGAACACATTTGGGTTACTGCTAGTCACTTGGTAAGACAAAACGATTTACATCGTTTGTCCTTTCCTTCAGCATCTGGCAAGTGCACCCCACCATGTACAATATAACATTCCTCCTCGTTCCTTTCAGAGGAACCGATTTGAAAAAGAGTATGATGCTTTTCCCTACATGGGCACTATCCTGCACTGCTACCTTGTTGGCGGATGGTTCAACCAAAGGCAAGCACAAGTTACTGACATCAGAAAAGGCTTTTTTTAAACTGCTGAAGTAGCATTTAGTTTGGCATGCCCTAGGGATACAGCTTTCTCATGACTCAGTTCAATTAACTGTAAAAACCATACAGTGGGTTCCTTATAGTGGCTTCTGACATGTGCACCATGTGACAATGACAACACTAAATTCATACTACCCTGTTAAGATAGGGAAAGTCTGTCTCTTCGGTGTACTTTTGCTCTTTGCCATGTATATAAAGAAAGATCACTCCTTAACCTTTCATTAGGCTTAACCCATACAGGAACAACAGAAATCTGTGTTAAGCATAGCTCAAGGTGCTTATTGCAGAGACTACTCTATAATCACAGAATGGTCAAACAGTAACAGTGAGAACATTACCTTCACCTGAAAGTATTTCACAGCCATCCTAATTGCAAGTTACAGTAAACAGTATACAAGCACCAATAACTAAAATTCTAATTCACTGCCCTGGGGCAACTTGGAACTTCTGGAAAACACAGACCACGTCCCATTGCACTGGGCTCTGACATACTTTCCAATCTATTGTTTGTCCATTTCAGATGAACAAAACTCCTAACGTGTACAAGGTAACACAGAGAACTCTATGAAGAGAGGAGGGGTCTTACTCATCCTGGTCCACAATCACTTAGGTGCCCCGTTTCTTCCAGCTAGTATAACCAACAATACAGTATTTATTCTAATGATGTTGTAAAGCATATGCTTTTCCACTTGACATTTAAAAACCAGTCACTCTCCCACAGTAAAACAAGCCACCCCCTAAAGATTCAGAAGGCGGAATGAGAAGGCAGTAGCTGAACCTGCTTTACAGAAAGAGACAGTAACTGCCAGGACACCAGGCCTCAATGGCTTGGCCTATGCTGTATTTTAAGCACAGGTATCAGCTTACTCTGAAGACCCCGTGGTCACACCATCCAAGTTATTTGGACAGAAGCCCATGCTCCACATTTTGAGAGAGAGAGACAGCTTAACCTGCCCTTTGCACACACCCAAATCCAGCTTTCTCGTACTCCAGTCTGGTGACTAGAGACACAGCTGCACATACTTGGTCCAGGACCCCCACCATGCCCTGCAGTGATGTAACACAGGAGGTACATGGCCTCCGCTCCTTCCAGAAAGAGTGCTATCAGGCACCCACCACCTGGCACTGTGGTTATACAGCATGACAAGTGCCAGGCTTTCCAAGTTCCAAAGTTTGGATAATGAGGTTAACAAATTATAAAGGATGCCTTTAACATCATGACTTAACTATTATCACTGGACTGTGACTCTGACTCTTTAACCACAATGAGTTCCACAGATTATATGTATCAAAGATAAATATAAGCATTCCACAATAAAGCGTGGCAAAAAAGAGGGGTTCTGTCACTCCAAGTGGGAGAAGGGAAAGCCAGACATTGCCTGCCAGAAACAAGCACAAGTCACCTAGTTTTACCAAAACTAACCAATTTTGTCTCAAGTACTGCTTTCATAATTGCAACTGCAAGCAGCTCCAGGATTGCCAAACAGAGTTAGAAACAAAGCCATGTGACACTACACAAAACCCACAGATTTAAACAATCCGCATCTCTGATTTCTGCAGAGCATTTTAACATGCCATAGCAAGCGAACCGATACCCATGTTAAGATTTAAACAGTAAATGAACAGACACACTGCTAATGTGTATTATGGGGAAAGTGGAAAGAGTAGCACATATGTTTTCTGTCTGTGATTCAGCTCTGCTGTGGGAGTGAAATCAATCCTCTCTGCAAGCAGTCTGGTCTCCCAAGAAGTACCCAGATACCAACGGCTCCTTTATGTCTAACCTATATGGGAGATAGTAATTGGCTGCCAGGGTAAGATCAGGCTAATAAAGTGAAGTGAGAGGTTTTTGCTGGAAGAAAGGCCATTTTGGATTCCTGTCCTGGTTGTCAGTGCCCAAAAGTTATGCTCTTCACCCCCCACAAACTTACTGTGACTGACAACGTTGTTTAAAGGTCTCAGGATACTTATTCTGGGCTTACTGCCAACTGTAATCAGGACTACTTTTCTAAATCTCTCACTTGAATACATGTAAGTTTTGTTTATGGATCTCTCCCATACACAACTGCTTCTAGAAAGTATTTGCTCCGAATGATTACATTTTGGTCAATTATGGGAGCATGAGCAAATGGAAAGTTACTGCTGAGTAGACGATGGCAGAAACTCGTGGCAAGGCCACTATCTACACAAAACTGCCACTGTGTGTGTGTTCATCTGGCATGATTAACACAGACCGGCGTATCCCTCTCAGAAATCACAGTTCAATTGGCCAAAGAGTTCAAAAAGCTAAAGTCTTAGAGTCATACAAAACTGATGATTTTTCTCATCAACCGAATACACGGCAGTTCCCAAGAAACAAAATTATGTGAGAAACAAGAATCGGAACATGACAGCAACGTTAAAAAACAATTCTGATGCGTTTGCATATGTATCCCTTCTTAGTCTACAACTCAGTAACTGAAGACAGTTTCCCGAAGTTATGTCTTTACATACTGCACTAGAGCTGATCATCTTTGGTATATTATTAAGTCTCTCTAGAAAGATTCCTGTAACTATCCATTTCCAAGTAAATCTGAAGACTATGCATACACTCTATTTTTTGGTAGGAGCAAGCAACTGATTCTTATTTGAAAGCAAAAAAATAAAGACCTAAATTATTTGATTTAAAAGCACCTTTTCTCGAGCTGAACTTTATTTAAGCCTGTGATATTCCATCTCATTACAAAATCCCAAGCTAGGTCTGCAAATGAGCACAAGACTCTAGCACTGTTTCTCTTGGGTTTGCAAGAGGGCAAAGCACACAGATCAGAAAGAACACCCTGCTAATTAAACTGAAGCAGATGACTAAAGAAGAGCTTGTCATATGCAATATCTACGTCAAAAGTGATCAGATTAAATATGCAAAATGTGAAGTAAAGGTGGGGAACAGCATTAATCTCACATTCTAGATCTTGAACAGGCTGCAAAAGTTCTGACAGTTTCTCTAATTATTCACAGTAATGGACACTGGGGGCAAAAGGTAGGAGAGAGAAACACATTTTTCTCCATTATAGGTGCTGAGCACCAGGGCTAAAATCATGCCTGTCTGAACACTGATCAGCTTCTGCAAAGGTTAATAGCAATTAAAAGTGGCAAACTAGACTAAATGAGAAACGGGTCATGATACCACTGTACTTGCAAAGAGCACAATACTTTGCAGAAAGGTATTCCTTGTTTAGTATTTCTGAAGGTGCCAGAGTACTTGGAAAAAGAAAGAGAAATAAGTCTGTTCCTGTTCAAATGAAGACATACAGTCCAGTGTATCACAGAAGACAATTCTTTACACCAGAACAAGCAAGTTAACTGTACTAAAAAAGCTAACCAGTTTCTACTTAGAACACAAAGCCCTAAAAATGGAATCAGTAAGAATCTGTCACCTTCAGTTTAATTAGGCAACAGTCAATTAGTTCTTCCAAGTCCATGTCTAATAGTAAAACCCATTCAAAATGCAGATTAATATATGCATATCAGCAAAAGAGAACAAAAGATTAATACATTAGAAGAAGATTCTGATTAAAAAAACAGGTTTTCATTCAGCATTCAGCTGAAAATACTAGTATCGGAACCGTTTTAATTTGTATTTGTTCTCATAGAATTTAGTTCCTACATACAAATTATAAAATGGGTAAGATGTGGCTACATTTTGAGCCTTCATTCTACCCCTCAGGAGAGAAAAATCAGAATGAGTTGAGATTACTTGAATTTTTCAACTTTAGTATTTAAAAAGATAAAGCAGATGCTACTGTCCTAATACTAAACAAGCTGTCAGTTACTCAAGAGACTTGAGGAACAAGTATATTATTATCACTTGATGCAGTTTTCTCCTTCAAAGCAAGCAAAAATTCACCAAAAACATTCTTCAGGAAAAAGAAACAATAAGCCAACCTGGATTTACTAAGAACAGGCTTATCAGATACTGAAAACCAATGTGGAACTCTTGATTACTCAACAGTAAATATATCAACGAAAAAAAAATAATACAAAGGTAACTTGCATTGCTATCCTCAGGATCTTCTAAACCATCAGGCCGACTAAGATTGCGTGAAGGCTGACTACACACTACATCATCTTCTAGCTCCCAAAAGGAAGTTCTAACAGGTGGTCTTTGGATCTCATCAGGATTGAAAGCACCATCTGCTCCATCTGAAGAAAAAAAGACAAATAATTAAGAGCACCTTTGTTCAGTAGAGTTTGTGTTTCAAGATTACAGATGTGCTTCCTTACATTTAAAAATCAAGACTTGAACATGCTTTGTTTAGATAATATTAAATAATAGAAATAAGCCTGTTCAAAAGGTGCTTCCTTAAAACTTTACCTTACCAATTCTCATCAGTAAAATAAAGGCATTTTATTGATTCTCATCAATCAATAAAGGCTCTGTAGACCAGTATAAAGATTGTTTATACTTAACCTGCATGAAACAAGCCATTGCTTATGAAACAGAAAGAGAGAAATTATATGGGAGGTGAGGAGCGGAGGGTCATTTACTTACCTCTTCTCTCCTGAATTGCATAGGGGTTTCCGTATTGCAATACTGGCAGTCTACTTGGCACCGCAGGAACTGGTCCATTTTCCTCCGAGTATGGGTTGCGAAAATGTAATGTCTGTTGTGAAATCTGTCCTTCCATCATCCTTCCAGCTTGACTTCCTGGTGTCCTACCAAGCTCCTAAATCATGCAAAGCTTAAGATGTAATTAACCTAGAGAGTTCTAGTGAAGTTTCTTAGTGGGCATGAGAGGAAGGCTAGTTTGCAGGAGCACCCTGAAGAAAATACTGTTATTCAGTGGAAATCCCTCTCCAAAAAACACAATAGCATGGCAGAAAGGGCACAAGTATGCACATTTGAAAATGCAGCTCTTCAAAAAATTAATATACTTAAAACTCTAGATTCTTCCATATAACCCATAAAGATTATAATAACTATTATAAACTGCTAAAAGGTTTTTACGACCTACAAACTATTATAAGTGTAAGCCAATATATATGCTAAAAGACAGTAATTAAAGTGACTAAAGTGTCATCACTGCACCAGCTGTAATTGATCCAAAGAAAAGTCTCTCATCCTCGTGTTTAATAAAACAGGTTAAAAGAGAGAGATCATGCATGCCAAGAACATCCATAGGAATATGTGATTTACCAGAACCAAGCAAAACATTCTGAGATAATAATTTAAAAATAGAGATTGTTAAGCAAGAGAGATGCTTTCCAATCATGTTGCTATTTCTGGTTAGCATTTTCTTGTGGGTTCTCTGGGTTCATGTTTAGTATTTGCAAATGTAATGTTAACAAAAACCTCAAACATGGGAAAGTGCTTTTTCCTCAAGACTTTAAAATGAAACTAAAAACCAAGACTTCAACTACCCATTTAACTACATGGGAAGTAAAATGTCTCAGTTATTCAAAGGAACAAAATATATTTTTCTTAGAAAACAGGTAAACTTCATCCCAAACTCTAGAACACAAATATGCAAAAATCAAGTAGCAACACCTAAGCTAAAACCAAAACAGCACTCAAATGAAAAAAGACGGAAATTGTACATTTATTGCTATATATGTACTATCAGGTTTCAGACACAAAAGGTTTAGACTCCAACAGTATCATCATAAAGGCATATTCAAACAGGAAAGAAGTGGGAACTACAAATGGTAAGGCAGCTTACAGCAAATTCTGGAGCACTGGCCATAAACATAGTAATATTTATTTTCTTTTAAAAAACCCTTCTAATAACACCCTCCAAGTAAAATATCCTCCTGCAGATATGATGCAAAACTATGCTAGCATTACTTGAGATTTACAGACTAAATTGTACATATGATTTAAATGGTTAGTGTTAAATGGTTAGGATAACATCCTAAAGTTTTAGTGAGCATGTAAAATCTAAATAATTCATCTTTGCTCCATATAAAGCAGGAACAACTAATTATCAGTGAAATTAAAATTTTCCTTTCTAAATCAAATTTATTCTGCAATATGAAAGCAGTTTAGACTGAGAGCAGTGGCATTCATATTTTCAATTTTTCATCAAATAAGATTAAAACAGAATGCAGATCAAAGTAACTGTAAAAAGGTACTGTAAAGCAGCCTTAGCCAGAAGTTGGACAGCAAGGATAAAGACTGATTTAAAAAAAAAAAAGGGCCATATAAGTCTGTAAATAAAATAGAAACCAAGTAATTTTATAGGCTTGAAGAGGCAACAAATGAACATTTTTAGCATGCTGTGTTTGGTAACATTTATAAACGAACACTGATAATGGAGTATAAATTGAAAAGCTGTTTACTGTACTGCGCTTAACCTTTTAGATCATAGTTCCAGTCCAGCAAGGCACTTTGATTCTTCTTTGTAATGTAAATATCTATAAATTTGGTAGACCAAGTTCTAAGCTTTTATAAGCCCCATACATTATTATTACAGTTTTTCTCCTTCTTATGTGTGGTGTTCAAAATTACTCCCTCCAGCTAAACTAGGTTCATCAGAACTCTACTTTTATTTTGCTCTCTTTTGAGTTAGAAAAACATGAGGGATCGATTTAAAATTGCATCTTTCATTAAAAAAAAACAACAAACAAATACCAACTACTCAAGAATCTAAAATTTTACAGAACACTTAACTAGGTTAACCTGAAATTAGTTTAATTTCAATTTAACTGTATGCAAATTCCTGTTGTTACTACGTATCTGTTCGTCCTGCCTTTTTAAAGTAATCTGAACAATCCAAACATTTTCACAATGTCATCCAATAGTATCTGAATGTAATAAAGACATTTTATTATTTCACTTTTCAGTAAAACCTAGCTTTGATTAATTGCAATACAGTACCTTAGCTGTACTTCCAGCATTAGTATTACAGAACATCTGATTTAACAGTAATGGTAATTAATCTGATGAGACAGTGAACTCCTGAAAGCAGCAGTCCATTTTCTAGCACGTATTTTAAAATCAGGAGTACTGTTTGTGTATGGTTCTTTTCTAATAAAGATATTTTTCTGGCTGTAGTTTACCGAAGTCACTACTGTCACATGTCAAGCAGCTCTTACTATTACAAGCAGTCAGTAAGAGAACTGCAGATGTCAAAAGGATTTGGTTGTATGCACACATCATGAAAAACCTGGAGATTATACCGCTGAAATGTCTACATCTTCAGCTATAGGACAACACTGGAGAAAAGCAAAAATAGTCCTAACCAGTGATGGAAAAAATAAACTGTCACTCTAGGTATGAGCATTCATGTCTTATGTCAGGATTCCAAAGGGAATAACATTCACTAATTGTACTGCCCGTCAGCCAGTAACTCCCGAAAGTATCACGGGAAGAATCTGTCTCAAAGAAAATAAATTCCTGCAACTTTTGTTAACCAATGCTCCTTTAGAGGAAAGAAAGGCTGCAGTATGACCTTGATAATAACCTTCTCTACTTGGCCAAGCAGCACATGCACTAAACTGGTATTAGCCTCTACATGCAACAGACCTGAGCCTCTTTAACTGGGAGACAAAGAGAAGGAGGCGGGAAGTTCCCTGAAAACTTCTAGAAAAACAGTGATGCTGCTGATACGAGAATGAAGTACAGGACAAAAACTTGTAGGAATTGCTATGTGCTGTCAACAGTACAGCTAGCTGCTCAGATTATTAATTTACACAGAGTAATCCCTATCTGCAAACAGAAATAATTTCAGATCCTGGATGTAATATCATTCTAGACAGGAACAAAGAAATGATTTTTGACACTGCAGCATTTTTGTTAAATTATAGGTAGAAAATATTCTAGAACACTATTACAGAACAATAAATGACAACATTTTCAAAGGCTGAGTCAGTTTTGATGTACTATTGTCTACATTTTATTTTTAATGTACTAGTAGTACTAACAGAACTTGTAGTTTAAAATGCTAACTCACTTTTGGCAAAATATCCCAATATGGAAATAGTTAAAGAGTAAACAAATTGTCACTAAAAATAAGTTGCAATTCCTCAAGCTAAAGCGCCTCACAGGTGTTAGTTTACAAAATTGAACAGGAATCCTGACAATACCTTCTCACTGGTAAAGAGTTCCAACTGCGATGCCAGTTCCTTTATCCGTCTCTCTTTTTCTGCCAGCTGAACCTATATGAGAAGAAGTTTAAGGTTCCTTATTAGTGAATAGAAACTATGTCCCTGCTCGTTATATTATGAAAACTAAGTTCATCTTTCAGATGGAAATCATTTTGTCTACTATAGTTGCATGTAACCTCTAGCACTACTAGATCAAAACCAACTCTTCTCCTTATCTACTGGATAAGTGCAGAACATTTGCAGCCTTTTCTCGCCAGTTTTCAGCAAAAAGTTGTGGAATCAAAATCAACTGACTGGGAAGAAAACCTTACTTTTTCCCCACCACTTGCACCCTCCCGAATGATTGTATGTTTTGAATTGCAGTCCAAATGGTTTCAATTTTGGAACAAATTATTTATTTCTCCAGCTGTTGAGAAGTTAAAAACCCAAACTTACTTACATTCAATTATGCATGGTAACCAATCACTGCTAGTTAATAAAATTTAATAAATTGGAAAGAGTCACGCATTTTACAAAATTGAAATCAGAGCTTTGAAAAGTGTCAAAAAAGGTCAGGCTACAAAGGGTTGAGGTAAGCTGTAGAGTAATTCAGCACTGTATAAAGAAAAAGCGCTGTCATTTCTAGTGGAAGGGGATTCCTACTACAACTGATAAAAGCTGGTCTTATGGAAATCTGTTGCTCTTATCTTGCTGCTGACATAAAAAAACACTTCAATATATGTATTACTATCACATAAACTCAAAGATTAAGGCCCCTTGTAAGCTAAAGCTGTCCATTACGCTTCACTTTCTGGTGTTTGTGTTACATCACTCTAAGACTACAGTTGAAATTCTCCAAATTAAGTAATTCTCTCATAATGATTTCTGGTCTCTCTCTAGTTAGTTGAGATAAAATGCATTAGACATCACCACACTGGAAATGCAGCATACAATATAAAGATCTTAGATAAATACACCAATCAATAGTACTGTTAATATGCTAGTAAGCAACAGGAAACTGGAACTTTCTAGCCCTTTTCCTCCTGTAATACAACATTAACGTCATTTAGAGGTTTTGTCTAAATCCACAATATTAAAAGACTGACAGCCATTTGGTAATATACTTAGCAGGTCTGTCTTACTTTAAAAGAAGCATTACAAGACTCTGTTCTTTCTACAAGTGCAAAACAGAATTTCTATTTACAGCAAAAAATACAGTGTCAATATTTTTTCCCCATTAAACCCCTTCATTACTTTGAGCCACTAGAAATGAGCAACTATGTTAAGAACATGGTACCATTCATTAAAAAAAAAGTAACTTACTTTATACTGATCTTCCATTGCTGCCAGCTGTAATTTTATACCCTCATTCATTTTCACTTGCTCTTTCCACTTCAGCTCCAGTTTAGCTAGCTCATCAGCGTAAACACTGCATTTCATCTTCTCATCCTAGAGTAGTTTATACCATGATATGAAATACTTAAATTTTGAGAGATTTCCCCTCCCACCCCAACAATGACACTGCTTTTACAACAAGACCATTTATGAATGGCTTCCCCAAGTAATCAAGCTTGACTCAAGACTTTGAAAATGACAGGACCAGTGACGACCGCATACATGATGTTCAATACATACTTTTTCTTGCCTGAGTGTTCAAAAAGCTGGTATTGTCTTTAACTTCAAGTTGCTTTCTATCCTAATACTACACTGTAATCGTGATTATCCTTTCAGGAGTCTCACTTCAACACAAAACCTCTCCACATGCAACTTTTACAACTTAAATATCTTTCATCCAGAAGGTCAAAGGCAAAGCTTTCCCCAAGCATAATTACAGAAGAAATAGCCAGCAGATGTTAATACAGGCTCTCCAAAGATAAGGTAATGAGCAGAATTATAGACAGTTATTACATCCTGGAGAGCACATTAAAATAGAATACTCTCATTGTGATAAATAAGAGAAACAAGATGAACAGAGACAACACTCAAAAAGCATTTCTTAATTCTACAGCCATCATCACTGTTGCAGTACTCAATCATACATACATCTAAACTGGTTAAATGAAAATCAAGTTAGGACAGGTATTCATATTTGAAGGGCATTACTTTTGTGAATACAGCACTACTGGTGCCAAATTTGGTCCAGAAAATCATATAAATGCCTTTATGTAAGACTAAGCCAAAGTCAGTAGGTAGCACCCACTCACATCAAAGCCCCAGACAGTCAGATCTGGAGGAGTTATTATACTTGAACACTACTATACTTGCGCCAGACATCAGCTGGCTTATAGCAGTGTGCTGTGTTTGATTTATAAAAGCAATTACACTTTAAAAATAATGAAAAGAAGTATTCAAAACCTTAGGCATAGGAATATTTTTGTTCACTTGTTTTCCTCCATCTGGGTTTTCCTGAAGAGTCCTTATCTGGGTTTTCTAACACCATATGTAAGCGAGAGCTGACTCAGTAAGAATGTGTTTCTTTACACTAAGATTTCTACTGTAATCGCAGTGCATCACAGAAACAAGGCAACTCAGCTGGGGAGGCTTTGTGGTTTTAAGACTTGGCACCTATAGCTACTTTCTGTTCAGCTTTCCAAAGCAGACATTCACTTACTGCCAACATTTGCTTGCATTTCTTATACTTCTCTGTTTTCTCAGCAATTTCTTTATTCATTTCACGTACTTGCTCCTTTACGACGAATTCCGACACTATGTCAGATGAAATAGGGCTAACTGTGAACATTGAAGAAAAAACAAGCACATTGATTTTTTTTGCTCCATAAATTCTGTATAAGAGAGATGAGAGGCCAAATTTGACAGTACATCAAGAACAGTGCTCCATGTTATCCAAGCAAATAGTTAATCACAGACAATCAATATCATGTGGCTAGTGATACGCAAGATCAGCAGTCATATGGGCACAGCTACGTTCAGTTCTCTCATACACTGAAAATGGAACATAAATATATGCATACCTACTACAAAGACCAACATTAAAACCAGACACCTCTCCCCTTAGCTCCCAAGAAAGTAAACACCAGAATACGTATGTTAGAATGCTAGTATTTTATTCTTCTATAAAAACATATAGTGCCTCAGCAATCTACTTCACAGAATGGATTGAGTTGGAAGGGACCTTAAAGCTCATCCAGTTTCAACCCCCTGCCACGGACAGGGACACCTTCCACTAGACCAGGTTGCTCAAAGCCCCATCGAACCTGGCCTTGAACACTGCTGGGCATAAGGCAGCCACAACTTCTCTGGACAACTTGTGCTAGTGCTTCACCATGCTCATGGTGACACATTTCTTCCTTAGTTTTAACCTATTATATACTTATGTTTTAGAAGATTAGTTTGCCAAGAACTTCATAGTTCATAAAAATCATAGCCCATCATAAACATTTTCCAAGAAACCACTATTGCCTTTAAGTCATGAGAATACTCATTGACCTTGACCTTGCCATCACATAATCAGAACTTTTCAGTAAATTTGAGTTTACACTGGAATGGTACAGTGGATGATCACTATAGCATGACTGCAAAATTTGGGAAGTTTTTGGGGATGTTTTTTGGGTTGGGTTTTTGTCTTGGTTTGGATTTTTTTACATAAATTATTAGCTTGGCAAAACCATCTCTGTGTTAACTACCAAGCAGAAATTCAGTCCTACAGATAATAATAAATATCAACTGTTTTGAAAATATAAACGGACTAATTTATGAATGTTAACACTTAAAGACAAAATTTTTAGATGAATTTTCATATTTCTAAACATTGCTTTAACTAAAAAAGAATAAGCCTACCTATTTCTTACAATAAACACTATTAGGTACTACTCCACATAGACAACACTTTCAGGCTGAGACAAACAGACAATATTGTTGATACCTGGAGATGCAGAAAACCTTTTGTCTGTAACGATGGCAGTAGCTGTCTCAATGTTAGATGCATTTGTCAGTTTCTGTTGATGCCCTGCAATTTTCTTTGTGAAAAGAAATTTTGGTTTGGTATTTAATTAAGTGAAAGCCAAAGCACTAACATATATCTTATACTTTAATCTCCTCCAAAATTGGACTAGATGGAATTGCTCATTAAAACAGGAGATAATAATAAATATGCAAACACATTTAATTCTATTAAACTGAAACTGCCTCAGGCTATAAAGTAAGATTATAAAAATCAAAGGGTTTTTTTTCTAGAAACACTCATTTCTAAGCAAATTATTAGAAAAATCTCATTTTCTAGAGAAACAGTTACACTTAAAATACATCAACTTGTATCTAATACTACATTAGAAAATGAAGCCTGTATTTCTAATGAGTGCTGGACTTCTGGTGTCCAAGGAGTGAAATCTGGTACTTGCTATCAGATGTACAACACAGCCAAAGATGTGCAAGATTTTTTAGGAAAAGCTACACGTGTTCAGGTATCACACCTCATTCACCATTGACCTTCTGGATGAGAAGACAACTCTTTAATCTGTAGTAGATCAAAGCTAGGTAACTACCCCATCTGTTTTGTGGAAAGCAGGAATAATTATTGTTTCTCTTAAGAATTCATATTTGTATATCTTGCCACTGCTCTTACTATTTTTCCCCATTTAAGCTGCTCTTCAACTCACTAATTTTCACAGAATTCTGAAGAACTCTCTCAAATCTGTTTGAATATTCACTGACAGGTTCCGTTACCAGGTGGCAAAGACTCACACAATCATTGCAAAAGACTCATTTATGGAACAAAGCTTAGGCGACTGATAAGAATACAAAACACATATGGAATACAATTATATACTGGGTCATGGAACCTCTCCCTGCTTCACTTTGAAATCCTCCAAGTTCTCCATTTTCCCCACTTCTGGGTTTGTGTTTGTTTTGTGGGTTTTGGGGAGTTTCATTGTGTCGGGTTTTGTTTGGGTTTTTTGGGAGGTTTCTGCAGTAATGATGGCACTGAACAGAAGTAGCAATTATGGATTTTTTCCTGCTTCAGTTTAAAAATTCTTCTTTGAACAATGTTAGGTTTATAGGTTCAGCCAAACTCTGTTAGCTTTCTACATACACCAGTTACTACAAGTCCTATGCTGGGTTTCAACAACTACCTAAAAAGAGTTATAGAAATAATGTAACATTATAGAAGAAATTGGAAAACTAAAGAGCCATTGCTTACCACATGCTTTAATTTTTTAAAAAGCACTGGGTTTTGCAGAAGGAAATTAAGTAGTTGTTGGAAAGTTTAAAAAGTGCAGTTTCTCCCGTTCTACTTACTGCCTGTTCTGTAAATTTGTTTACTTGTTTTTGAAGTTTTTGACATTCCTTGAATTTTTCCTTGTAATGATCAGCAGCCATTTGCAGACGAAGCTTCAGATCTTCAACTTCTCTGCGCAGTTCCTGCTCCACTGTGTTTGAAGTTTCCTTAAAAAAAAAAACTGTTTTCCCTTTTTGTTCGAATGCCACTATTTCCCAAAGAGCCTTTTTTCAATTAAACAAAGCATAATACTCAAGGTATGTACAGAAGAAATTCCTATTTTCTTTGTGGGAAGAAAAGGAATAGAGTAGGGCAGAGAGAAAAGCAGCAGCTGTGCTGAACTTCATTCCTGTCAGGATACACTGAGGGAGTAAATAGGCACTGGTATAATACCAGAGGCAGCTGAAGAGGATTCTTATTCTGTGGACTGACTAACATATATCAGAAGTCTGAACACCTTCCAGGAGATGTTCTAGCTATCTTATAGACAGCAATAGCAAACATGGACAGACCACAACTATATTTCTACTAGAAGAGATTCAGTTGAGCTGTAACACTGATACATGAGCTATGCAAACTATGTTTACCAACTGGTAACATGAATCATTCAGATGATCTGCTACTTTTTTCAGGATGCAATTCAAAACCATTGTATATTACTGAAATTCTTAAAAAAAAACCCATGCAATTCTTGGATATTTTAAGTATAATAGTTCTTTTGAGGGCTGTATTATTCACTTTGTATTTATTGCACTATTTTAACTAATGTTCGGCACAATCTACTTTTAAAAACTGCTACATCGTTACAGTAATCCTAGTAGCAAGCTAATCCAATGAAGTTGCAGTCACAGAAGATTCAGCGCAAAGCTCATTTAAGTCAGAATGATGAAACTTGCATTAGCTCACTAGATTTTTATCCGAGAAAGAAAGATAGTTGCATTAATATTTTTATACTCACAAATACTAAAGCAAATTAGCTTTGACTATAAATAATGCAAGGACTCAAAAGAATCAAGACAGAATCCATCAATAAAGAAAGAGGAGCAAAAAAAATTTTACCCATCAATTTACTTATCTGTATTTTTAATGCTATTGTGGCTCACATAAAAGAATTCAGACAGGCACAGGATTAAAAATAATATACAGAAATACTGTATTATTCGGTGAAAATACTGGGGGGGGTGGAAAGGAGTTGCTGTAAGTAGCAGCCGAAACCTCCTTTATTAACAACATTCCAAATCAGCTAACATGAGCTTGATTTAAGGTAGCATCTTGAGTATCAAAAGAGAATCTGATAAAAAATTAGTACTAATCATCCATAAAACATTTTATTCCCCAACTTCAGCAAAGCTAGCTCTGACAGACTTCATAAACACAGATAAACTTCAGTACTAAATACTGACAATTTACCTGATCATTTTTCAAAGCTGTGATTTTTTTAAGTTCAGCTAAAGCATCAGCAAGCTGCTTTTTGCATTTTTCATTTTCCAGGCGTGCACTGTGAAGATCTGCCATCGTCTTATCTCGCACATTTACTGCATCGCTCAGTTCTTTTGACATTAGGACAGCTTCTTGTTTGCTAGCCTGAATTTGATCTTCAGCTTTCCGAAGCTGCTCTTTTAAAATACTTGCATCCTCCTAGGAAAGAGAAGGCAGGGAATAGAACACATCATTTTTTAATTCAAAGCTTAAAGGTGGGCACAGGGATTAGAAATATTTGAAAGAAAAATGAGATTTTCCTGGTGGCTTTAGCAAAAAGACTAAATCAAGAGGTTAGCACACAAGCGCTACTTTCCCCATTTGCCTTTTTTGATAACAATGGTGTGAAAATGTATTTCACTATGACATAAAAGCACATTTAAATATTATTATCTTATCTACACCGTATTTTTGCTGTACTTTCAGCTTTAGTTTAAAAAAAAACATGCAAAAAAGTCTGTTTTCCAGACTATCTTTGTTCTTATCACCACAGAAGTCTTCACAAGAACAAATGTCCACCCAGCTTCAAAACCCAAGTTCACCCCACAGTAAGATACTGCAGGTAACAGAGTAAGAGGTCTTACAATGCCTACAACTGGATGACGTAAAACACAGTAAAGCAGCTTTGGGATGTTTTCCTCATAACTCCATTTCCCAAGATCTTGCACAACAAGCTTTTCAGAAGGAACTGAGACAAAAACTGATGAAGAGCTAGCTACAGCATGTGGCGCTGAGACTGTCAGCACTGCTGCAATTCCAAAGGACAGCCCAAGGGCCAAATGACCAACCGGCACTACTGACCTCTAATTCCTCTGAGAAGCCTAAGATCAATAATAATGTTAATAATTATAAAAAATATTATTATTCATAATATAAACAATACATATTAATAACAATATACAATTTATACTACCATACAAAATACATATAATGCAACACAACATATATATTACAGTATATATCATATATAATATTTTACATATTGTATATAATAATATCATATATTATTATTATTATATATTCAAAGCTACTGTAAGTTACTTGCAGCCTCTAGGCTTCCTGAAGGTATAATCTTCTCATTTTCTTGAGTCCAGACATAAATTCAGGCATCTCTAGTTCATTATTTGGTAATTCCTGAATAATCACTTGGCATAACAACTCCAGAGGAGTACTAATACTCATTTTGTAAACAAAGATGGATGGACTCTGAAATGCCATAAAGTCCTGTTCCTTAGCTATTTTTACAGCACTTCTCCACTGTGAATCCTTCCCACAGGCTGCAGTTCTTCACAAACTGCTCCAGTGTGGGTCCCTTCCACAGAGTGCAGTCCTTCAGGAACAAACTGCTCCAGCATGGGTGCCCATTGGGGTCACAAGCTCTGCCAAGAGCCCACTTCAGCATGGGCAACTCTCTCCCCAGGGCCACAGGTCCTGCCAGGAGCCTGCTCCAGCACAGGCTTCCCACATGGTCACAGCCTCCTTCAAGCATTCAGCATGGTTTCCTCCATGGACTGGAACGGGACAATCTCCCCCACTACAGACTGCACGGAAATCTCTGCTCCAGTGCCTGGAGCATCTCCTTCTCTCCTTCACTGATCTTGGAGTCTCTCAGGTATTCTTTCTCTTGTTCAGCTGCAGCTGCTCTTGCCCAGTTTTTTGGTTTGTCTTTTGGGGGTTGTGTTTCTTTTTTTTATTTTCCTCCCCTTTCTTAAATAAATTATCCCAGAGGCATTACCACCATCACTTACACGCTCAGTCTTGGCCAGTAGGGATTCCATCTCAGAGCTGTTGGAATTGGTTCTATTGGACACAGGGGAAGCTTCTAGCAGCCTCTCACAAATACACCCCTATAGTCTCTCAGCTACCAAAACCTTACATGCAAACCCAATACAGCTATTCATAATACCACACTAAAACTAGTCTGAAGTAAACCCACCTAGACCATGAACAGCACAGGTACCAGTTCTTCAGCAATTTCACTTTCCTACTATACCACACTACACCACATAGCTAACACAATGCTACCACACCAAACAGCAAAAGTCACCACTTCCTCAGAGGTCCTATGGGCACTTTTATCACCGAATCCTCACAAATTTAGTCTATTTATATGCTATCTTGTTCTTCCTCAGGTTTTGCATCATTGTATCTTGAGAGCATGCTCACCTACCAAGTCCTTCATCCCATCTCCTCTTTACTCCTCCACCACTTTCTGCAGTCTCAACATAGCACTGTGATTAACTTTACTCCTCAACCTCCTTCCCTTTTCATGAAGTTAAAAAAGCAACTTAGAGGAGTGTACTGCTTTTATTGATGCACTTTTACTGAACTCACAAAAATACTTTTTCACACATAGTTCATCCCACAGTTCATCATGTGAGAGACCTCAACAAGCTCAGAATGTGAAGAAATAAAACAGAATTCACTCCTTTGCTTATTTGCTGCATCTACTGAGAATACTGTAATCCTCTTGCCTCTCATTCTGCACCACTGGTGACACCTTCAACTTCTTTCTCTGGGGAAACACATACAACCTTAGATACATTTATTTTAAATGCTTACCTTGTTGGGTGAGGAGAACAAAAGAACTTTCTTCGTATTTTCTCTTTCAGCTATGTCTAGCTGTAATCTGCCAACCTCCTCTTTATAATACGATGTCATGCTTTCTTTGTTTGCACTCAAATTCTTAAACGTCTAGATTTCTTTTACTAGTTTGGTGTTTTCTATTTCTGTATTCTTCAAGTGGATCTGTAATGCTGCTAACAAATTTCAAACTCTTCTTCCACGTTATGAAACCTACTGTTCACCTGTCCATTTAAGTGTTCAATAAATTCTAACTCATCTCCAAGACAGATTACAACAGCTAAATATGAAAGTAAACACCTGCTATCACTGTCCTCCAGAACAAAGTTTCTGCCCGGAATTCTTTCAGCAAGATCACCTACAACAGCTCCACTCTATACCCAGAAGTTAAGGCCCTGATTTCTGTCCACCACAAATTAAACTACTCCGAATTCACTCCTCTCTTCACAAATGTTATACAACTAAGGACAAACAAAACAGAAATGACCTCAAGAAAATTAAAGAGAAATTAAACTTCTAGTAGGATATACTTGCAATCATATAAGAAAAAAGGTCTGCATCAGCAACACTGATTTCCAAAGACAGCAAATTGCTTTACAACTCTAGAACTGTTGATGACTTTTTAAAGTCTCATCAAGTTTATCAGATTATGCCTAATAAAGGATAACTGTTGCACTCAGGTGTTCTCTACCCAAAGACTAGAAGATTTTTGTTGCTCATTTACAAAAGCAATTCCATCCTTGTGAAAGCTCTTTTGAGATTCAGTGACTTCTGGTACATATGTGCCACATATTGACATTTTCTTATGAACAGAGATAACTGTTAAATACACTTGATTTATTTCATACAAGCTACAGGTTTCATTATTTTAGCATGTAATTTTTTTTTTGCCTTTGGTGGGAGGAGGCACTGTATTTTAATATGGGTGTCTCTCCATACTAACAAAAGAAAGCAGCCATGCTAGTAAAAATACAGATCCTCCTAAAGCTTCCCAGAGTTATGCACAAGACTCAAGAACAGGGATGTAGGAAACAGTCTGGAGAGGGAACTTCAAAGACTAAAATGTAATTTACTTGTGAAAAAGTGTGTTAAGAAAACTAGTTACTGGGTGACATACTGTGTTACTGCAGAGCTTCCTCACTAGACTCCATTATTTTTTGTTACTATGCCTGCTTTTTAACAAATTAGTGATTCATTCTGCTTCTTAAGAGACCTTTTTATACCATGAGATGAATTCAGATGTTATTTTCCTCATTCATTTTTATATGAGAACATCCATAACTGCCTTAAAAATATGTTCACAGAAGCTACCCATTTCCTTTCTTCCTTAACAAATTCAATTTATTAGACCTCCCCATAAAACATTATTACCTTTATTTCAAACCACTTCATTTCAGTTTTTACAGGTACAAGGAATAAAGTTACCTTATAAAGTTCTTTTTCATCCTTTTCTGTCTTTAACACACATTCAAGTTGCTCCTTCTCAAGCATCACTTTCTTCAGTTTGTGCTTCAGACTAGGACATTAACAAATTAACAGTACAGAACTATTAATACAGAAAATCAGTGCATACACTAAAAACTGTTTAAAAAAAAATAAGTAACACTTCTATGGAAAAAAAACAGTAAAATGAGGAAGGTAAGGAACAAAATGACTAAATACCTGTCTAACTCAGTTTCTTTTGCAATGGCTTTTTGAGTAACAGTCATGATATCTTCCTCAAGCTGGAGAACTTTTGAAGCAGCCTCATCATGCTTCTTCTTCATATCACCAATTTCAGTTTTAAGAGCTTCCGCTGTTTGAATATTATTCTTCAAAGAAATTGCAAATAGATGTCATTTAAGAGTGCAGATCTTCAAAATTACAACACGCTACCTGAATTAGTGCTAAAATATGGTTCTTAAGATTTCTTCTCTTCCTTAAAAAGTACAAGCCTACTTCAAGTATATATAAATAAATATATAGAATATATAAAAATATATTAAACTTGGTATGCATAGTTAATGTATTAACAAGGAGTCAATAAATGAATGCTTGTTTTGGCACAAGCATTCAGTTACACAGAGACTCCCAAAGACTTCAGAGTACAGGAGAAACAAAGCTATATTTCATATCTTTTGCCCATCTCCTTTCTGCAAACTAACCATCAACTGCCAAGCTTAGAAAACATAAAGAACTTCTATTTCTCTGTTTACTTTCTTTTACTTGAAAAGAATGAGAGCTTGCTTTTGACCAGACAGTTACTCAAACTCAAACAAGCCACAGTAAAGACAACTGCAGGCAAGAGGAGGGGAAAAAAAATAAATATGGAAGAACTTCTGATTTCGAGTGAGTTACTACACTACATTCTCCTAGCTAAAACACGTGGAAGGTATCACAAATCTTATGGAAGCTCATGAAACAATCGCAGGATTTATTTCGTAGATATTAGAAGCAGAGACAAAGAATAATGACAATACCCAAACCAGATTCCTTTGTCAGAAAACTGACAGATGCAAAACGGGAAGCCACTGTTAAGTATCACATTTATTACAGGAATGTCCAAGATGTTCTAAGGCAGTGGACAGCTAAATATCACCTCCACCACAGCAAAATGGCCATTTAAAGTCAGCTCATCTTAAATAACTCAGAAAAACATTATTTTCAATACTATTTTCTTGAGCAAATAAATTAGTAACACTAAAGTAGAACACACATTATTTTTCTACAATTTCTGATATCAAAATGAAATAAAGCTCAGTTTAGTATCAACCATGCCAGTGGTATGAACCAAACTGTAAACAAGGTCAAGACAAACTGACCAACATGCCTGACTGCAGCATGACTTACAGTCTGTACAGATCCTAAGGTACAAACTGTCTTCCTGCTCTACATCTGGAAGATTAGAGCACTAGTTCATCTATTCATTGTTAAACAAAACTTAATGTCCTGAAACAAAACTGTACTGTTGCATCAAGAGAAACACATCAGCTAGAGTTTACAAAGAACCCCTACTGGCCATATGCCAACTTAACTAACAATGTTTTTAGTACAATAAAATATAATGAGGACTGGTTTTACTCATTAATTGTCAAAATACACTGTTCGCAAGTGTAATTAAGCCCCACTTTTACAAGCAACTAAACAGAAGTTCGGGCATTATGATTTTTTGGGGAGGTAGGGGGTGTTGAACTGTGAGAGGTGGCAAATACAACTGATGACTCAATCACTTCTTAGACACTACACCAGCACATAGATTTTTTATTTTTGTTATATACGCTATTAAAAAAAAAACAAGAACTAACACACTAGAACTATCTAAACTCTGAATTACTTTATTATATGCCTTAATATAGTAAAGGATTTCAAATGATCACAAATGTACCAACTCCTTTGAAAACAGCATTGGAGATGACAACACACAATCTTCATGAGGTCTTTATTTTTGAACAAAAAACACACATACTGGGTGTAACGAAGCCAGGATATTTAAATTAAAGTTAGTATTGCAAGTAAAATTTGCCATATAACCAGCAGCAACACCACACATTATAACTGCTTGTCCTTCCCTAGTGCAGTGGAGACTAATTACTTGCCCCTGTTTTGAAAGCCTAGCACAGTAAAAAGTCTATTTCAATGGATATCTGTGTTTTCTCTAAACACCACTTTGGTATAACTGTAACAGTTGTAACCCAAGTACCTTCAAAAGAATTTAATCTGATACATTACATATACAAACTGTACAAACAGTTCAAACAGGCTGCCAAATGTAACGTATATGAAAAGGAATTAATAGCCTGAAAAAAAAATCACTCCACAAACAGCATTACAATTGATGCTGCTTTGCTAGTTATTCTAAGGGGACATGGTATTAAAATGTAAAAGTTCCATACTTAACAGATTCTCACCTAATAAACTTGTTTAGATACAACCAAAGCCTACAGTTTTGAAGGGAAAAAAAAAAAAAAAAGGATTTTTAGAGACGACTTGTTATTTTACAGAATTCTTAGCAATTCAACTTAGATGCTGCAATTCTAGTTCCATATGCTTTGGTTACAGTGGTTTCAGTGCCTGTAAAACTTAAAATGAGTGTTCTTAGGCTATTTTACAGGTAAAAATTGACTGGTTTAGGAGTCTAAAAGGGAAAAATATAATAAACAGGGCAACTATGTGTACCACCTCTACTACAAAAAAGATAATTACTTTCTGTAATTATTACATTATATATCTGCTACATCTCCAAATATTATACTTTTCCTCCACTTTCTTACCAGAAAGTAAAACACAGCAAGAGCATGAATCATTTTAATGAACTGGTTTTAAAACACTCAACAATTTTAAAGGTTATTTTTACTCTGGATAGTATTTTTAATCTAGTTACAAATACAGTTCTCCTCATCCCTCCTCCCCAGAGCTGCAGAAGGTTGGAAGGGGATGCAAACTGCACTAAAACAGTCAGAATAAGTAGTCAGAAATTACTTAGGTCAGTTTCACTCCTGCAAAACAAAGCTACCAAACCAAAAATTCCTATAACTAACAGGAGACTCACTACTGACACGAAACAAAGAAAATCTGATGTAGTTGTCCTGTGAATTTATGTGCCCCATAATCGTAATTCCACTCTGGGCTTTTTATGTACCTCCAGATAAAGCATGAGAGGACAGATGGGGCACCAAAATCTTTACTCCTATTCTAAAATGGCAGAAGATTCAATACTTAATATTTTTAAAATAATTTTACTGTAATCCCATAAAACACTGTCCTCCCCCTGCAAAGAATTACTATTACACATAACATGATTTGGTTATTAGCACATTATAAACAGATGCTGAAACAACAGTTTTTACATCAAAAAGTTCCAAATTACAGATCAATTGCTTTAGGTTTGTGTAACTAATCACAAATACACCAACTGAAACCTCTTATAGCTATTATAAGATCTATCTAAAGGATTTGTGAGGATCATGCCTGTGTTCTTCCTTGGCGCATTTTTAAAATCTATTTATTAAACTTCTACTGCAAAATTACTACTAATTTCCATTTGAGAATGGAATAACCATCAAGTTCCTAGATTATCATTTTTATTACACTGAACTACGGCAAAAATCTTTGTGCTCAACAATGAAGAATAACACGCTTTCCCTACTTGTTACTTCTAACGGATTTTTGCAACACCAGTAAAATATTTCATAGTACAGCCCACTTAAAGCAAGCAAAGCAGCAAAGCCATCCCTTCCGATCAATCAACAGATACGTTTTTTTAAGCACACCTAAGGCAGAGAGATATCCAACAGAGTAAAATACCTGAAAAATACAACCCAAGACTATTTCTAGTTGCGACATCTTGCAGGATGTCAATTGGCACCATGAGGTTTTTACGCTTTATGGGATTTTCCCTTATGAAAAGATGCCCTTTTCAAAACATGTAAAACTCCCTACCTACTTTTTTAAAGCCATTCCACACCTAAACCATTCACCTTTGATTATTGGCTAATAACTACAATCTTCAGTTTACTTTTTACAGAACACATACATAGTATTGAAGAAGAATGAGAGGTTAAAAAAGAGCTCTGCAACATCGAAGCCAAAGAGGCAATTCACCAAATAAAAGACCATGTATTAAATTTGAAAATAAAAAAAAGGCAGAGGCACCTTTCAGCTGGACTGATTTATCTGGATGTAATTTACTGTCAGAGAAACCATTATGCTTCATACCCTGCAGAGGATTTAGGGAGTCTAGACAGATTATCTGCAGGAGCCTTTTGTTTATCCCACTGACATCAGAGCAGCTCCAGCAGAATCGTGCAAAACACCTGGCTGACATCATACTCTCCTCAGAGGTCCTTTAAACAGGGATGATAAACACAACACAGTACCACTGCAGCCACTGCAAAATCCGAGCGTGCTCATGACACAGGGCCTGAATGTTCTGCAAGGAAAACTGAAGCTGCAATTTTTCTTTCTAAAATAAAACGTAAGCACTCAGTAAAACAGGAAGCTCATTCCAAATAAGCTCAAATATATTAAGCTTTTATCTTTGTGACTATGACTGACAGTATACAGACTGCTCTAAAAACACCAAAGATTCTCTGATATGATATAATCCTAAGATATTACAGTGGTATTAATTTGTGTTAATCTCTCCAACTAGCATTGTTAAACAGATCAAAGCTCTACAAAGCTAAGGCCTACCTCAGTAAAAGTTCATCGAAGTAACACCACTTAGTTACTGCCCTGAAGACTGCTGACATTCAAGTTTTTGCAGGAGGCAGCTGAAGTATTTACACACACTAATTTGGCAGCATGCATTTACATTTCACAATGTCAATTTCTTATAATGTCTTCTAATTCCACTATGTGCTACTGCTTTCACAGAGTCATCCTCATAAAGGCATAATACGAAGTGCAGAACATCTCAAATGAATTTGCTTAATCATCCAGTGAAATTTCAATTAGCCAGTTTAAGAAATAGTCATACATAGAACAGTCACTAAAACAATAAAATAGGGGTTTCTCTTCATAGGATGTTTAGAGCACCTCTGGGTGCTGTAATTGCTGGTGCCAACCTGAACAACTCTAAGTATTTAATTTGTATCTTCAAATCATTATTTACACAGAGTTTGGTGGAGAGAGGGGCTGCTTTCTTGGTTGGGATACACTTTTCGGTTGACGTTTGAAGGACTGCTTTTCGGGTAGTTTGGTTTTTCTTAAAACAATGCCTCTCTCCAACCATCAGATTTTCACACATGCAGCACACAAAGAGTATCAATACAGCTCGATTTAAAGAGGCACTGAAAAAGTACCTGATTCACTTTTATGCATGCAGTCTGAGCTGGGCACTTGTACTGCTAACATCACACTGCACTACAGCACTCCGTCACTGTCTAAGCAGAGAAACTCTCCTTATAAAATGGCATCAAAAGCCAATTTAAATTAATCCCTGATTTTTAAATAAAACTCTTCAGTGAATACAGCTACTCTGCAGGTAGAACCTGTCAGCAGAATGTGGATCTTGATGCCTGTCCTATTAAAACTCTCTATCAGATAGATGAATTAGCCCACTTTTGAAAGTTAAATTCACGATTAAATTTTTTAAAAAAAGCATGAAAGAACAGCTTTATCTAGTCAGGAAACTCATTTCTGCATCAATTTCTGCAATGTTATAACAGAAACACTATTCAAATGTTCACAGAATCAAAGAATGAGCAGATAATCTGCAAATCTGTTGCTTCTGACTAAAGCATTTACAGAAACTACTGCCGCAACAGTAAGACTTATTAGCACTGCAACATTAAAGAAACCAGTTCAGAAGTGCTCTTATCCCACTAGAGGGAGACAAATGATTGCAAAAGTATCATTTGCAAGATCTGCTCTCTACAGAAACCTACAAAACCTGTGTTCACAAAGCTGAATGGTTGCAGAGTGTTGAAGGAGCAACTGATGAAAGACTGACACAATAACTATGGCACATTTCTCTTGTTCAGCACAGTAATATTGTATCTTAAAGCAGCAGGCAAGTGCACTGCTGCCAGAGAGCTTATACACAGTTTAAGAACATGCAAAACTGGGAACGCAAGAACAAAAAGTACGAGTACTTTTTATTTCATAGAATCACAGAATCACTTAAGTTGGAAAATACTTTTAAGATCAAGTCCAACAGATCACAGCCAAGTCCACCACTAAACCACATCCTCAAGGTATGTATGTTACAAATCTAACAATACGAGATGCAATCAGAAGTATTCGTATTATTATTTTCTAGATAAAAACAAGCTATGGTTTTGTTAGTCATGTTCTGTAATTCTTTTTAAATAAAATACATTCAGATAAAAGCAGCTTACTAATGTGATTCAACACACTTGAGGATGTACCATCGAACAAGTTATCTCGGTAGGAAACTAAACGAAAAGCTGAAATATTGAAAACAACTTGAATAATTCTGGTGACTGTGTACAATATGTCACCTTCTTAAGTAAAATCATCATAGTGAGTAATTACATCATTATTTTAACAGTTATATTAGTAGAGTTGCCAGCTGTATGTACAGCATGACTCAAAGTATGCTATCAGTGAAGATCGTCCTAGTTAAAACAAATTAACTCTGAAACACTACACAGAAGGTTGCAAGAAAAAGATGTGATGTTTCTGAAACAGTTCCAATAATTTTATATTTACTTTACACAGGGTAGTGGCACGCTAAGTTAAACCCTTAAGCTATGTAAGAGCTAATTCAGTGTCATCCTGGGAGGAAAAAAGGTAATAGTCTAGGAATGGTTTAGCAAGCATGAAAATATTCCTGCAGAGGAATATTGTGACTGTTTTCCTGCAACTGAAACAACAGACCTTTTCAGAAGACTGAAGAGAGTTTGCATGTTGGGGAACTGGAGAATGGGAACGATTTACTCATCCCATCCCAAACCTGGTCTTCGCAGAATGACTACATTCTGCATTAAGCAGCTACTGGCTGTGAGAAAAGATAAGCTAAGAGAAATGAAGACTGAATTTGTCCCAAGTTCTACAGCATCTTATGTTTTGGCAAGGTGGACTAATTAACACAAGTTAATGGTAATAAACATAGCATACGAGCACGCACTAAAAACAGTGGGGCTGGAGAACACATTCCATCTGAGCGCAAACACTAACTACAGAGAGCTGCATGTCTTGCATATACTCTTTCCTGTGATGGTGATGATAACCTGACAAAACTATGTCTGCAAAACCATTTATATGTTGAAAACAAATTAAAATTACAGATTTATTTTTTTTTATAGATCGTTGTATTTTTAAGAGAAAAGCTAAAAGTAGATCAATCTTTTTCTAGTATTTTTCCCAAAGAGCCTCTGAAGGACCACTTACACAACTAGGCAAAACCCAGGCAAAGAAGACAACAGTTCCACTGCCTAGAATTCTATGAGAGAACTAGGTAGGGAAGAGATATCAAATAATCAAGAGTGGGAAGGAAAGACTAATTGGGATATAGCTGTGACACTGCCAACAACTATCCTGTCTATATTAAGAAATCAATGTTGCTACAGAAATTTTTCAATGATCCAAACTACTCCTGAGCTATTTATGAAAACAAAGGACTGATAAAAATCAATACAAAGAACATAGCCTAAAGGCATAGGAATAAACATCAATTAAAGGGGATTTTAAGAGAACTATGTTTTAACAAAACGTTTGCATATCAACAAACTCAGAATTAATCTACCTTCTATGTGTAACACTACACAGTAAGATAACCGAAGTACTACAACCCCTAACCACATCACCCACATTCTGTTCAATCCCATGATAAAAATACAAGCTAGCTTAATAATGTATTTGATCAAAAGATAAAGACACGAGCTCAGATACCCATATTATTTGCTCCAAAGGAACTGTGTAAGACTTTTAGAAAAGGGGTAGACTGATGAGCATTTTGTATGAAGGGGTTCGTAACTCCAGGGCCCCCTTACAATACAAATGGTAACAACCAAATAGCATTTGCCAGTACATTAGCAGCCTAAGAAGCTCTGTCCTCCATGAAAACCAAATGCATGTGTCTACACAGACATACCCACCTCCCTTGCTCATACAGTTGCTGCTTTTTAAATACAGTATTTTGTACTATTGTGGTTTTAGAGAGCTCTTTTCTGAGCACTTCATGATGGAAGTACTTGCAAAAAGGAAAAAAGTACGTTGTTAAGAAATTGTACATAACTAAACGTAGTTTAGCATTATCTTTGACAGAAATAAAGACTGCTATCACCTACAGCTTCCTCAAACTACAGCGATAATGATATATGGTGTTTACAATAATTGTATTTTCTCAAATGGGCTATTTTGGTTTATTGCTTTTTCTTTAGCCTAATACGCTCTAAAGCGTATTAAAAAAAAAAAAAAATCTTTCACTATAACTCCAAATACTTAAACCTTTGCTAAACATTGTTTAAAATACAAATTCTGGATTTATCAACTCCACTTTCATCTATTTCTGTATCAAAAGTCTGGTGACAAAAGAGCAGAAATAAAAGCCCATAGAAATACTTAGTTAAAATAACCATTCTGGAACTTAAAGGCACAAAAACCCCAGCAAGCCAAACCAAATCAACCTAGCTCATAGTAAGTAAACTGTTAAATAATATATATGTATTGATTACTTAGAATTTCAAGGTTATCCCTTATAGTCTAACATATAAAAATATAATAAATCCAAGTTACTGCATTGTTTAGGCTTATTGCCAATAATAATTATTCACATCACATGGAACCAACTAGATTAGCGGGGAGGTTGCAGGGAGTAGTTTTGGGGAGTCTGTTCTGGTGGTTGGTTGTGAGGTGAGGGGAAGGTGTTGTCTGGGGGGTTTTGTTTGTTTCTTTTTTAAATAAACACAAGGAAAATAAAACCTAGTTACTGTAATCCAACTGTGCACTGCATAACTGCTGCTCAGGAATCCTTAAATTAATCCATTAACACACTGTACGCATTCCCAACAAAGATAAATCATATAAACCCTTGACCCCTGGCTGCATGTCATGTGCTGGGACAGGAAGGCAGGAAGACAGAAGGGATCTTTTAAGACTGGAAAGCTTAGAGAAAGACACATATAAAGTATTGTTTACTGAACTTTCCAATAATGAAAAAGTTAACTTACTGCACCTGATTTAGTAAATGCTTGTTTAATTTTCAGGAGTAACACTCAACTTACATTCTGCTTATGCATATAAATAAATCAGATTTTTTCAATTCAGAAGACTTTTTTTAAACAAGTGAAGAACAGAGAATAGAACATAAAAGATTTAAACTTCTGTCTTGCTTTACAAGACAAAAATAGTTGCATTAGCTAGAAAACTTCCATAGTACTCCAGACACGTGTAGATCTGCACCAGCCTCAGATCAGGTATCTACATATAGCACCATTAAGTATAACTGAGAAGTTATTCACACTGCATCATCACTTCAACAAAATACAAGGTCAAAACAAACAAACAAAAAAACCCCAAACATTCCTGAAAATGAATTCTAACTGCTAAGATCTAGTATCTTGAAGGCAAAATTCTGTTTGATTATTTAAATCCATGGTAAAATGTGAGAAACTATCAAGACGGTTTTGGTCCTCTACAGCCTAACTGTATCCATCAAATTAAAAGATGTTTTTTTTATAAGAACCTCTAGTGACAATGAAAGATATCTGTAGCTCACTCAGATTTATTCACCAAGCTTATGATTCTGCAAATCCATAAAATGCATGCTTTTAAGTCTACAATTTTTGTCTCACTGATTTAAGCTAGTTCTCCCATGTACTTCACATTAAAATAATCCTTTTATAGGAAAAACTTTTCTAAACAAGACCTTATCCTTTCTTTTTTCCTTACCCAACTTTCTAGTTCATTTCACTATGACTGCTCAAAAGTAAACTACAAAGTTTCAACAGTTTCAAATTCCCCCAACAAATTCCTATTAAAGGTGTATCACACAGAACTGTTGACATATACATACTAGTACTCAGAAATAGCCTATTAACTGCTGTCCACAGCTAAATTATATAGGCTTCATTACTTCAAATTTGTCCATGTCACCACCTCCCTCCCACATGTTTTTAATCTTCTCCTAAAAGTTGCTTTTTTTAAAAGCAGCAGTTTAAAAATAGATTTGGTCCAACTTTTTTTTGCCTTTTTTATTATATTCGAGTTTCCTCCTTACCATATGCAGAGCTGCAAATTAGGCTTGCTTTATTTTAGACTAGATTTATATTTTCGCTATCACTTAACAATGTAAATTGATTTTTAGGTCTGTCCTTCTTTTCCCTTTGAAAATCTTCGGAACTTGCAAAGCCTTCCAGAGACATGACCAGTTACTTTTCACTCTTGGTATACTTTGGCAATAGCATTCTTTGTTAAGCCTTGATCTTTGATTTTAATACCAGAAATTTTTACCATTTTCAATACCCTTAATGGGAGTTTTTTTAAAAGCCTTCCTCCATTTTAGGTTAATGCTAGTGAGCTTTAAACTATCAACTACTTTCCACTATGAATTCCACAGTTAAATGTCAAACATCTGGTAACAGATGTCATTGATTATCTTACCAAGCCTGGTACCAAAATCCTTAAATATTTTAACCATTTTACGACATGAAAGGAATAGTGGCAGGAGGTTAATAGGAACTGACCTATTCTAGTGTAAATGTCTATCTAACTACTGAGGGGTTTTGATAGCCGATTTTCACACAATTTAACTGGTTCTTGAAAGAGGAGGATTACAGACATTATGAGTCAGGTTTAATCAGTTAAACAACTAACCTTTTGCTCTGTTTGCAGTTGGTCATATCTCTGCTTTTCATGGTTAAGTTCTTTTTCCAGTCTTTCAACTTGATCTCTGAGTTGTGCTGTTTCCTTTTCCAGAACAGAAGTTACCTTTAACAGCTCCTCTTTTTCTTTTATTATTTTTTCAATTTTAAACTGTAAAAAAAAAAATAAAATAAAACAAAAACTTGGGGTTTGGTAATTTTTCTCCCCTTCATTTCTATGCATTAAGTGGTAACAAATCACTCCAGTGTCTGAGCAGAAGCGCAAAATGTGTGTCCTCTGGCTAGGTTATTTTACTGTTTTCCTGTTATTCCCAAATTCTTGAAGTTTCACTCCTTTAACTGAACAGTACTACATTACTATTAAATAGCACACTTTGCCGTGTTTTAATTTATGCTCAGGTTTTAGTCCCTTAAGTGAAGTGCCTTTCCTGTTCCCAAGTGACAGCAACTATGGAAGGGCTAATTACAATTATGACAGCTTGGTGAAAAAATGATTGCTGAGTGCAGGGACACACACTCTCTAGTGATGTTTGAGGAATCTCACAAAAAATAAAACATGAAGAGACACATAGCCAAAAGTAAAGACCGGCACATAAACTGCCACCTTTCAATACTTAAAGGGCCGTTGTAAGAAAGACGGGTAGACACTTCTTAGCAGGACTTGCTGCCACAGGATATGTGGTAATGGTTTTGAACTAGAAGAGGGGAGATTTAGACCAGATATAAGAAAGAAATTTTTTATGATCAGTGTGGTGAAACACTGGCACAGGTTGCCAAGAGAGGAGGCAAAGGCCCCACCCCTGGAAACATACAAGGTCACATTGCTTGGGGCGCTGGTCAACCTGATCTAGTTGAAAATGTCCCTGCTCATTACAGGGAGGTTGGACGTGAAGACCTTTGAAGGTCCCCTATGACTCAAACCACCCTGCGATTCAGTGAACCAAGACAATCAAAAATACTTGAAAAATTCTTTTTCATTCATTTTAGTACTATGAGTACATATCTGAAAAGCAAAAATATCCCAGATGTATCCGTATGCTAAATCTCTTATCCCTAAATTTTGAGAACTGTAAACAAAATGCATGTATAAGCCTAGATGCAACTGAAAAAGGGATGAAAGGTCTGAGAGCAAGGTAAGGAAACTGTACTGAGCAATTTTCCAATAAGCAACTGATACAATCAAATTAGTTTGGTGGTAGGTTTTCTTGTTTGTTTAGGTTTAATTAAGTTTTCAGCCCACAGAATATCAAATGGAAACATCTTGACTGGATGTAAGCATACAAGCCTAACCACATCCACCTAGCAAAGAACAAGACACACAGAACAATGCTTTAAATGAAACAAGAGCTATTCTAACATACGCAATTATTCAGCTTTGTTTCCAAGGCTCTTGCGCTTGAATAGAAGTATACCAGTTCTGTAACGTACGTCCTTAAAACAGGCGCTGTTTCACAGGGGTAACTTCACTCCTCCAGTGAGCTGGAGAGCACAGATGTGAGATGGGCAACTATCCTCTTACGGTTTCCCAGTCTTTGCTTAGTACTATACCACACTTGTAATCAGTTTTAAATCTTTACTCATCTAACCTGAAAATGTTCTGAACTCCAATCAAATACTGGACAGCAAGACAAAAATATGTACATAACACATACATACGTAGGTTTTATCGTCTTGGTTTGTTCTTCAATACCTGTGAATGTATGCGCGTGTATATACGTATCAAAAAAAGAAGGAAACATTTTAAGAATTGTTGAATCAAACCTCAAGAAGTCCAGCTTTTGTGGTCACCACTAACATATCAGAGTTTCCTTCATCCTCCATAGTTAGCAATTCTTCAACAGGGGAAGAGGTACGGAACTGGAAAGGTGTGCTTGCTCCACGGATTTCTCCTTTATGAGTCACGTAACAAAACTGGTAAAATTCTCCATCGTCATTTGGTAGATAATATCCTATCAAAATAAATTCACATATGAAGAAGCATTCTACACAACATACAACTCTATCAGGAAACAGATCATAGAATCATAGAATAGTTATGGTTGGAAAGGACCTTAAGATCATCTAGTTCCAACCCCCCTGCCATGGGCAGGGACACCTCACACTAAACCATGCCACCCAAGGCTCTGTCTAACCCGGCCTTGAACACTGCCAGGGATGGAGCATTCACAACTTCCCTGGGCATCAGATCATACATGCATTATGAATTTTATACTCATTATCTCAGTAAGGCACAGATAAACCATCAAAGCAGGAGAAAAGTAATCTTTTTTAGTAACTTTCATCCACTGACAATTGCTCCTGGTTTTTAAGACAAACACCATAGCAGTGCCAGGTAATAGGTGCCCTATGTACACATCACTTTACATATGTTAGGTAATAACTGCTGTTTATATATTCATTAGCAATCAGATGCCCTGAAGCTGGATCAGGACAACATTACTACGTAACTGTTGCACAGTTACAGAACAAAGAGTAAGCAATATTTTGGCCTTGGAACACCTACACTATCAAAGATAACAAAGACAGAATAACATGAAATGACAAGACAACTGCAACATTACCAGGCTTCATTTTTTGTGGGGAGTAGCCACAACTTACTTTTGCTGGTTTTAAATGCCAAAGCACATGCTCTGCATGGATGAGAAAAGTGCCAACTATAGAGGGCATTAGGGAGAGTTTAACTAAAAACTTATTTGTTAATAACTGGGAAAAAAAAAATATCTTCAAGACTACGGTCCTGGGTTCAGCAGTAGCTGTCATTTGTCTCCTTCTTAGTAGCTGGTGCAGTGCTGTGGTTTTGACTTTCAGCCTGGGAACAGCGCTGATAACACCGATGTTTTCAGTTGCTGCTCAGTAATGTTTACTCTGACCAAGGACTCTCTGAGTCTCATGCTCTGCCAGGGAGGAGGGGAAGCCACGAGGAAGCAGAGACAGGACACCTGACCCAAACTGGCCAAAGAGGTATTCCATACCACTGCACGTCGTGCCCCAGTATATAAACCGGGAGCAGTAACCTGGAAGGATTGGATCACTGCTCGGGTCGGGCTGGGTATGGGTCAGAGGGTGGTGAGCAGTTTTATCTTCTTCCCTTGAATTTCCCTTATCGTTATTATTATTGGTGGTAGCCGCAGTGATCTGTGTTATACCTCAGTTACCGGAGTGTTCTGATCTCCACCTATGGGAGTTACATTCTTTCGATTCTCCTCCCCACCCCTCTGGGAGCGGGGGGGAGGAAAGGGGGGGAGTGAGCGAGCAGTTGCGTGGTACTGAGTTGCTAACTGGGCTTAAACCACGACAACTATGCAAGGTAAAAATAAATCATCTTTCTTGTAGCTATGTAATACTGCATGCTGCTAGCAAATTATTACAGAAAAATTTCTGCATGACTATTCAGCTGAACTGTTGCCTACAAAAGCTTCAACAGCAAGCATCTTACATCACCTGGATTCATGTGGCAATATTTGTGGATATTAAACAACTGTTTCCAGAACTAATGAAATTTCTACCTTTATTAATAAAATCAAGAAACTATACCTTACCCCGTTTAATGGCAAGCAAACCAATTGGCTTTATTCAGAATACACAATTATCAGATATGCTAGCTAGACTGAGTCTGCTACTAGCATAAGAAATCCTCACCCAATGTTCAATCCAGCAGGTGATGTCACCCCTTTCTATTTACATTTCACTACAATTCAATCCGCTCCCTTTCTAACTTAATCATTAACTTCTATTCACCGACTTCTATTTCAGATTCCTGGAAGACTTCCCAGTACTCCTGGCTACGTTTCCTACTAATGGTAAAACATTATGGATGCTATACAGACAGTACTTGTATCAAGCACTTCACAACCCCCATTTTCAAGAAGGGGAAAACAGATGAGCCAGGGAACTACAGAGCAGTCAGCCTCACCTCTGTGCCTGGCAAAATCTTGGACCGGATTCTCCTGGAATGGATGCTGAGACACATGAAAAACAACAAGGTGCTTGGTGACAGCAGCATGGCTTCACTAAGGGGAAATCCTGCCTGACCAATCTGGTG
>JAOEHY010053061.1:0-49492 GCA_025447955.1 Psilopsiagon aurifrons | reverse complement strand
CTGGAGAAGAGAAGGCTGCATGGAGACCTCATAGCAGCCTTCCAATATCTGAAGGGAGCCTATAGGGATGATGGGGAGGGACTCTTCATTAGGGACTGTAGTGGTAAGACAAGGAGTAACGGGTTTAAACTTCAACAGGGGAAGTTTAGATTGGATATGAGGAAGAAATTCTTTAATATAAGTGCGGTGAAGCACTGGAATGGGTTGTCCAGGGAAGTTGTGGATGCTCCAATCCTGGCAGTGTTCAAGGCCAAGTTGGATGTAGCGTTGGGTGATATGGTCTAGCATGAGGTGTCCCTGCCTATGGCAGGGGGGTTGGAACTAGATGATCTTAAGGTCCTTTCCAACCCTAACTATTCTATGTTCCTATGATTCTATGATCTGCAAAGTGTTTAGGATGGCAACCAGGTCACATTCTTTTGTGTCAGAACTTCAGAATTACAGTTCTGACAATATAATCAGACAATAAACACACATACAAATACAAAACTACATCCATGCAAAATGCTATAGATTTTCAATAAACTTTGCCTTCAAAGAATGTGAATTTGTGACTGTGATGGAACTTGCTATAAAACTAAAATCTTACAGTTAGGTTCTGTGATATGATAAGTGATTAATTTCTACATTTTGGTAGTTTGGTCTTCTTTGTCAATTATTTGATCAAAGGTCCATTTACTTTAGGGATAGTTATGAAATTAGCTTTCAACCACCTACTCTTGCTTTTGCCAACACGAAGACTGCTTTATCTGTAATTGTTACTCATTTTATTGCTCTTGAAATACTGCTGGAATAGAGAGCACCCTCCAGCATTATTTTCCTAGCTCTGTGTCAAAATGCTGATGGGTACTTGTAAACCAATTTGTATCTATTTATGCAATTTGAGAATGACCTTGCAAGGTTGGGATTTTGCGAGTATTTTGAGAGTTTTACGTAAACGTTTTCTATAAATGAAGCTAGAGAGAACTAGATAGCTGGTAACAAAAGCATCTTGTATATACAGAAAGGCAAATTAACCTCTGAAGCATCTCAATTAAATAGAATAGCTCTTTTGGAAAAGTGTTTAATTTATTAAGTGTAAATAAAAAACCCCTCAAATAAGATGAAACAGAGTACATCTCTTGCTGCGTTTAAAGTCTAGATACAGAAAAAAGGACTTTTTTAATGAAAACTTTGCTCAAATCCATTTGACAGTGTACGATTTATGTGCGTGCCCTTTTCGTTATGCTATTCTCCTTTGAGAGTGAGTGAGTTATGTGGATTTTCTGGAAGACAAGACCTCAACTTCCTTGGTGAATAACTGAACCTGCTGAGTGAAAGGAGCCTCAAAAGATTGTGGGATATGGCAGTAGCGATGAACAGTCTCTCCAAGGAGTTGCAAGACTGCAGCTCAAAGAATGCTGGCAAGACCAGGAAACAGAAAGTTAAGTGTCAGATGCAATTGAAGAAATCCTCCTATGAATGAGAACTGAACAGTTAGCTCCAAGTTACCGAGCTGGCTGAAACTAAATCTGAAGTCAGACAACTGCTTGTAAAACCTCAACAGACAGAGCAAGAACTATTTCCAAGCCCTTTTCCTACTTCTTTTTTTTCTGTGCTGTTTTCCTTGATGATATCATTTTATTGTTTAGAATCCAAACGTCCTGTGACATGTTACGTAATTTATTTTAAGAGATTTCAAGAGCTCATTAGGAAGAGAAGATCTAGGATGATCTGCCTTAAAGCTGTGGTTGTCATGTTACTTGTGCTTGAAGTGCCTCTCCTCATTGTTCATCTGATTTCTTACTCCTTCAAAATGCTGCTCTAAAGGTGCTGCATCACATCTTTTTCTCCTGACAGGTAGCTGGTTGCTATTGATATTGTCAGAATTGTACTAAATACCTGGATGCGCTCTCTATCTTTCTGACCCACATCCCTGTAGTATCACAGAAAATGTTCTTATTGATCTTCATCTCATCACCCTCTGGCCTGAAAATGAACAAATCATTTAGGACTGGTGTTAGATCTGCTGCAGAAAAATCCGAAAATTTACAAGGAAATTTCTTTAGACCAAGTACATGCATTAAAATATTATATTGCCTGAGAAAAGCCTCACAAAATTCAGGTTTTGCATTCTCAGAAGTTATTTGTGGCTATAAAATTATTAAATCACAGACATTACCTATGGATATGATTTCAACTAAGAAGATCGAGGTGAGAGGAAAAGGAATAAAAGAAATAAATTTAACACAGATCCATTATTATTTCTTAGAAATTTGGAAGCTGACAGATGGGTCCCAAAAGTGAAAAGGAGGAGTAGGATACTGTTCACCCTTCTATCACCATCTGAAAATTGTCTTTGTTGGCTGTATTTTCTCCCCCTGTTGTCAAATGAGAAACAGGCATTCCCTGTGCCACATGCACAAGTGATTAATCATGTGCGGTTTATAAAAAATAAATTTATTCTAGCTAAATATTCAATGAAAAGCATATTTGTACTATTTTTAAAAGAAATGGGAGAAGTTCCTTCATTTTTAAAATATCATTAACAGCCCAGATTTTCATACTTCGCACGGTGAACCTTCCACTGAATTAAAATGTTGTGCAGATATTGTGGTACTGGTTGTTAAAGTAAAAACCTTTTTTAATGAAGAGAGATTAATCCCTTTTTTAAATTATGTTGAAGCATCTAAGTGCATATTTGTTTACAATTATATAATGTAGGTGCATCTCGAATGTAAAATTTTTTATTAGATTTCAGGATTCTCAAACTGCAGTCTAAACAGCACACCAAGTTCTTGAAATGGAAGATGAAACATATTGCCTCTAGGTATTATTCATACCAATAAAGGCATTTTAGGTGAATAAAGTGAATAACAATCTCTCAAACCAAATAAAATAAAAAAGAGTGAGGAAGTATCTTTGTGGTAATTTAAGAGAGATTGTCAAGGTGATATAAAAGAAACATCCTCTCTGATTCCCTTCTGAGCAGCTACCAGATACAAGAAAATACAGGTACGTGCAAGTATGCGAGAGATGGACTTGCTTCAGTTCCTGCTGAGGTCTAGGCCAGAAAGTTTATCCTTTCAGAGATTAAGAAGGACACCATATTGACATCTCACCCTGGGAGACAAAACACCTCAGTGCACCTCCTACTTCAGGGAGCTCACACTGTTCACAAAATACAAAACCATTAACAGAAGTGATCAAGCAACATAGACTGTTTTAGCTTTAGATAGATTTTCACCTACCTCTGTAATACTGTGAAGCTTTGTATCTTTTGCTGACATCTTGGCAATGCATATCAGATGCCACATCAGTAAACACTGTAGTCTACATCATCTGTCTTAGGGATGAGTTTCTATGTCAATTTATGTAATCATTTTAATCTGATTTTCAGAAGTGTGCTATTGGCCAGATTAGATAAAACATTTTAAAGTTAAGCCAAGTCCCTAAGTGGGATAACAATGATGAATTCAACCTTTACTGTGCTTTAGGACAAATTATCAAGATACATTCAATGTTAAATCTTGTAATATAGCATATGTCTTCAGCTAGTTCTTTTTTAATATGAAATGCACAAGAGTAACTGTATTTAAAGAATAAACAAAAGTTTAAATCAAAATTTTATAGACATTCTAAACTACACAACATGGAAAACCATCAGAGATTCAGGAAGCACCCATTTCTTGTTCTGGCGTTCTTATGGCAAATTTCATGCCTGTATCTTTATGAGAATATTTGTAATAGAACCAAGCACTCTGCTGCCATGCCAAGTTTATGGCTACACTTAATTAAGCTGATAAATTCCTTAAAAGAGCTTATTGTGACATTATATTTAACACACTTTGCAACCAGGATGCTCATTTCAGTATCTAATACAATTATCTTTATTCTGCTTTTTAAAAATTCTCAGGACAGTTTGGAGGAAAGTGCTTCTTTCCCTGGTTCAGAAGAAAACTATGCATTCAGAAGAAAACTAAGCTGCATTTTCATTACCCTCAAACTTTTAACTCAATCAGCTTAATAATTTCCAGTATATTGCTGAACACTTTTATTGTATTTTTACTCCTAAGTTACAACATTGGTAACTTCCAGTTGACTACATTTAGACCTCCCTTTATGGGTGAAATAAAGTGAAGATGATTTCTGTCTACTTTCCGTAGATCATCGCCAACACCTTATACATTGTGTGCTGCTATATCACTCATTATTTCATTGCACAAGGTCTCACACTTAGTTATTTACAGCATCGCAGTCACAGTAGTCAAGGATCTGACTGGGACTGTAGGTTTTTGTACTGGTTTGGAAGAATTAAGAAGAAAACTAAGAAAATGAAATATTTAAGCAGCAAATACCCAATCTAAGGAAAACGTGTGCTACAAACACAAAATATCATTTCATTTTACTCAGAGCCAGAAGAAATACAATTACTTCTGCTTTGGATCAGTGATTCAATGATTTCAATTTCTGTGTACTCTTTCTGGCTTTTAATGACACTCTTCTCTCTCTCTTGATGGTTATTGTTCAATATCTGTATACATTATGTGTTTCTAGCTTTCTGTTTTCCCCATACTTGTTCTATGGATATTTAGTTAGATCAGTTTTAAAAATTAATTTCAGGTTCAGGATTATTGAAAACTGAATTAAGAAATCTGTGCCATATTTGTAAGCGTACAAATTGGGCTATATCATCAACCCACCTCAGTAATAATTTCTGAGATGGGGACATGCCTTTCCTGTGTCAGACTAGTGTGAACATAGATATACTTTAGGATGCAAAACTTCTATCATGTTTAGATGTTAGGTTTTCTGAGTTCTGGTTTCAACCCTTTGTACCTTGCCTGTTATTTGCAGCTTAGATTAGGTTTTAAATGGCTGCGGAACTGAGTTACTACTCTTTGAAGGGTTTTCCAGATCTGAAAAAGACTGCATACTTTTGAAAGCATTGGGCAGTTTGATCAAAACAGTATGTATGACAGTATGTATGTGTTTTTTAGGAAGGGAAGGGTGTTCTAAAACAAGTAAAATGACAGTGCCAGTATATATAGATATAAATATGTGTAAAGAAAAAAACTTGAAAAAATGTAAAGTTAAGGACCTGGAAGATAAAATTTAAGAATTACAATTGGTATATATAAGGTTGTTGACAGTCTAAAGGTTGTTCTTAGTACTCTTATTAAGGATAAATATTGATTTGTAGAAATACTAGAATATTAAAAAAAATGTTAGTGACAGTAACTTCAATATAACCATAAAGATCAAGTCACATATACAAGATTTTCTCCCTATGCCATGTTACCACTTCCCCCACCCCCAAAATAAAGGAAAAAAGCAAACCTTCAGCATTCAGAGGTGTATCATTGCTTCCTATTCAGGAAGAAGTTGTAGATACTTAAATTTTATGTTTTAATACTTGTAATTAACTCAATGAGTAACTGTAGATGTAAGGAGGTTACATTTTTTGTCTTTTTTGAAGCTGAATTATATGTCTGTTTAATATGACGGGTAGGAGAAATGGGATGGGGAGCTAGATTGCAATGCTGACAAAATTCTCATTTTGTTTCCTTGTCTAAAAACCTCAAGACTACTGCAAATCTGATCTGTTAATTGTGCAAGATTATGTCATTTAGATTATCAGCATTTAAGGAATTCAGGATGTTAAATAGCAGTTGTTTTGACCTATGTATCTGAGAAATGTGTTGTAATGATCAAAGGCTGCTTTGCCACATCATGTTTCCATTTCAGTGGGAGGGAATATCTTGTTCTTCTGAACAGGAAGTTTATACCTACTACAAATCCCAGGTTCAAAACTAAGCAATATTGTCCCATTTATTGTGTTATTTCCCTTCAGCTTGCCTCTTTATCTCTTTTTGCTTTCACATGCACCATAGAAAATATGGAAAATAGAGTAATTTGTTGTCTGTGCAGATACTGGAAATGCAGGAATAATTTAATAATAGGGAAAGTGTTACTTAAATTTACTCCTTCTTATTGGTCTCAGGCAGCATTCTGTATGCTCATTGCCTTATGCCCTTCGCTATTTAGAAACTGCTGCAATTTTGTGATGTTCTTGGTACACAATTTGTGAAGTGCTTTGGGATGAAAACTGCCATATAAATGTAGGATATTATTATACTGTACTTTGCTTCATTGGAGAAGCTGCATCAAACAGATTGTTTTATTGGGTTATCTCCTAGGTAACTGTGCCTCACTGTAATGATAGTGACTAGCAGTCTTTAAATGGGACAGTAGTGGCACAACTACAATCTAATGAGGATAAAATTAGAGAGTGCCAAGTTGGGTAATGGTGATTAACCATGCACTAAATGGATATAAAATTATAAGCTGCATCTTCTTAATGCACATACATTTAAAATTCAGTATTAAAGGCTATATATTCCAAGAATCTCAGGAGGTTTTGGTAACAATAAGAAGTTACTGCACTATTGTATTTAAGCCTCTATATTTCAATTGCATCTTACAATATAAAAGTCATTGTACTGCTTCTAAATTAAATGTCACAAGAAAATGCTTTATTGTCTGTATTTTATATATATATTTGTAGCAATTTCATGGTAATTAGGGCCTTGGTTCAGCAAAATGAATACAGAAAACCTCACCTGTCTACATTTCTTGGTTTTCATGGAGGACAATTCACATATTTGAAGTTCATATTTGCATATTATGAGAGCCTTAGACTTGGGATAATCAGATGTCGTATTCTTCCTCCTACTGAACCACTACACCAACACAAACTCCTGCTTTCTCTCACTTGTGCATAACACTCCTTCTTCATCATTGCTGTAACAACTCATAACAACTCAATTTAAAATGCCTTAGCTGTACAGCAGATTTCTCTTTGCTGACTTCCACATATGATGCTTAAGAAACAGGTCACTGAAAAAAAGGCAACAGATTGCACTGTATATTCTCTGGGATACAGGACCAAAGCCAATCAACTTATCTCCAGTTACCATTGCCTGTCTTTATCAGCACCAGGAACAAAAATCTCTTAAAACCTTCCAGGCAACAACAGCTGGACCACACTCTGGTAACTGTTTGGGGTGTTTTTATTGCTCGAGAAACATAAACATATCTAGGCAACAGAAGTAATTATGCACTGGCCACAATGGAAAAAGTGAGTAAGATGAGAAATGTGTCAGTAAAATGGAGGCTGTTGCCACTAATGTAGCCATACTACGGGATATCCTTGCAGATGAAACAAATCATAGATCCAGAAAGATTTGTAAAAATCATGTCACAGCAGCCTGGAAAACTTCACAACTAGTGCAAGACTCTCATGACCATCCTTTATATCCTAAATGTTACACAGAACTTCAAAGTACCTATTAATTCTCAGGGTTTTTTTTTTTTTTTTTCTGTAAAGAAAAAACCCAAAAATAAAAGCCCTAGATTTGGAACAAAAATAAAATCTTAAATAAATGCTGGAGGAGTTTGGATACTTAACATATCTAGAAACCATTATTTATCTACTTTTTATGCAGTCTGGATCAACAGAATTTGATGACTTATTAAGACAAAGAAAGAGGAAAGCATGATGGCTTGTAAAGAGAAAATTTGGTAGAATTTAAATGCCAAAATTTAAAGGTTTAAAGGTTTAAATCTAAACCTGAGCTAGTCAAACTATGTGTTCTTACAGCAAATGAAGAGAAAAGAGAAGTAGGAACTTGAGGGAAAATAAATTTCAGAATAAGTTATTAAATGGATACTTAATATCTTAAATAATAAGTTAAATGCCAGTATTAATTTCCTTATAACATTCTAAAATCAGCCAAAGTCAGCATCAAAAAATACGTAAGAATACAAGCAACAATAGGAAATGTGGTTGTAGCACTCAAACATGAATGTTTTTACCTATATCATTACTGAGAATGTCCAAAAAAATATTAGTTTTGCTGGGAAAACAAAGTCATTATTTGAAGGATTACATAACTACACAAATTGATCTATGATTAGTAACAATACTGAATACTCACATTTGTCGTCTCATATATTTTTACAGGTTTTACAAGGAGAATGTCTCAGATCTTGGAACTTGTTCATACAAAATGTAATTGTGAAGGCTTACAGCATATGATGGACTCAGTATACTGGATATTTGATCCTTCTTTGTTTACATACTGGGTCTGGCTGGGATGGAGTTAATTGTCTTCTCTGAGAATTTAAAACTATTCTTACCCATAAACACTCAAACCTTTCATCACTATTATCAAATTCTAGGCAGTCAGAACGCTTTACTAAAACTGCTTCACAGTAATTGTAAACTAACAGAGTTGTGTAGGTAAAAGCAAAATAGTTGAAAAAAAATAGTATGATTATTAGCATGATCATGCAATTGGTTTTGTTAGTAGTCTATGCAGAAGACTAACGCTGAACAAGAGATATGTTGTTTTTTACTTAAGTGGGTAACTTAAAAACCTGTTGAATTTTCATAACTCAGAAGGCAGGGTCATAGTAAGAGTTACTGCCTTAGGGCATCAAACCCACACAAGATAGGTGAGAACATTGTGGACCTTTGCTACTGAATACATATATTAAAGAAATTTAGCATGACACAAGAAACTGCAAGTAGTTTGATACATGATGATTATCCACTGGTATTCACCTACTGCATCACCTGTAACAAGCAATTCACCAGCTAGATGCTGTTTTTTTGGTGGGAGATGGAATCTTTTTTGGTGGTTGCTCTTTCTCTCTTTTTAAGGGAAGCTACTGTCATTCAGAGTGGGAGTACAACAGGCCTAGGTATTGCACTCCACTACTTTCTTCATAAACATGAGAAATGTGTTATAGATGTTTTCAGAACATGTGTATTTGGCAAGACAGTGAAGTCATCCTAATTTCTGGTCACCTTGTCCTGTTTTTGAATCAAAGCTTTTTATATGAACAGCAATTTCACTTCAGTAAGCTAACACCCTAAGTACCCTAAAAATCCTGTGTATATCAGGAAGAAAATATTATCTATATCTGAAACTATCAGCAAAAGAAGACTTTAACAATTTATGCTGAATTTTCCTGAGTGATGAGGAAGTCTATATGTCATCTCATGCTGAGGCATAGACCTGTGTTAGACTAAGCAGTCCTGTGGCAAGGTTTTGACACAGCTTCAGATCCTTATGATAGGCTGTGTAGATGGGTTATCTGGAGTGAGAAGTCAGGAAAGAAAATGCGTAGATCTTTTTAATAATGCATCTGCGCAACTAAAGTATGTGGATAAATAAATCATGTGAACAAGACTTTGGTTTTTTCTACAAATGAAAGAAAAAAAGAATGAACCAGGTTCTAAATGACTCATATTGTTCTTAAGCTTTCCTAAAAGCTGTTTGGTGCTACCTATAAACTAAAATGAAAGCTGTTATTTGCATGAATGAACATAAGTTGAATTTTGTTCAAGCACTTAAATGTTTTTCTTAAGGAGAATTATTTCCGATAGTGTATGCTGGTTTGATCTGGGTTCATAATAAAACTTTGACTTGAACCCAAATACTATAAAGTTTTTCACTTCTACTGCATGTCTTCTGAGGAAGAAAAATAAGCCAATTTTTAACACAGAAAATAAAATTGGTCTGTCTGTATAGGCTCACGATGAATAGTTAGGAGCAAAATGTTAGGCGTGTTTCTTAATGTGAATAAAGTAATGAAAGATTCCCTGGTATCCTGCTTTTCACTTATAAGTGCACGAGGATTTGAAGGAGTTATTTAAAGTGGTATATATTCGTATGCATGGAGAAGAGAAAATTGAGAAGTAAAATAAATATTTGTTGAAACTGAGTATGCGAGCTATGAAAGAGCTGGGGTGTGATATCTCCATATGTCATTCAGAGTTTCTTTTCCATGTTTTCTGGTTTTTTTTTCTTTGTTATTTTTTCTCATGTGTTAGGTGAGGATGCAGGATTTTTTCCTGGAACAAGTGGTGCCCCTTTTCTTTGCCTTTCTTCTATTCCTGGGCAGCTTTTTGTAGCTCTCTACTTGAGCAGCAGGGTGGAGTAGGTATGTACTTCAGAAATACTGTGATTCTGTGTATTACTGCTTGGTGTCTGCTGAGCAATAATTTTATCAGTTACACATAAAATATGTGGTTTAATTTAACAAAAATTAAAGTAAATATATTAAAATAATTAAACTCTTGTTAGTGGATGCACATAGAGTTGGTTTGTTATTGATTTAAGCATTTTATATTTATTATATATTGTCCATCTGAAGAACCTATGACATATGTTGTCAACAGGAGGTTTGCTTGTTAGTTTTGTTTTGTGTTTTTTGGTTTTTTTTTTCCACTGGTATAAATTTGAACAAGAAAATGAAAATCCATTTTCATGTGCTTTCTGGAATTGGACCTTAGGTAAGGTGAAAAATGCAGGGGAAGAAATATTAGATGCTGGATATTCAAGGTAATATTTTCTCAATTCACTCTCCCCACAATGGTGGGAAAATGCTTAAAGAAATTTTCATGGCTTGTTCTTAGCTTTATTCTTGTAAGATTTAGAATCTTTGCTTGTTTCAATCAGGTTGCTTCTGTTGCAAGGTATGTGGAATATTATTTCCCCAAAAAGTAATCTAAAAATGAATATATTAATGAAATGAGGAAAAAACAAAACAGCTGTGTAATATTGAACTCATTGAATGCACATGGCTAAAATGTGTCCTTTGTTAACCAAAAGTTTTTAAAATGAACAGATGCAATTGAGACCCTACCTAAAATGTGTTCTCAAATGAAATCTGTTTTAACTGAAAAATGTAATTAAATTAATCTAACACAAAAATATCTAAAAGATGTTCTTGTTGTTTATAGTTATCTGGAGATTACCTTCACACTCTTCGTAGGCTGAAGTAGTTAGGATTACATCAGACAGTTAAGCTAACACTCTAAATCATTAGATTTCATCTAGATAATTCTTTTGGAAAGTAGGAAAAACTTTCTTATCATGTGTAAACTAAAATATTAAACTATTTACCTTTTTCTATCCATGATTTTGAAGTAACCTTTCAGCTACATGATTACATCACCTGTGAGAATGTGTGCGTGTCAGGATTTTGTATCTGTGATTCTAGGGAACTTCAGTGTAACAGTGAATGATATTCTTTATAAACCATTTCAGCATTTTGCTGCTCTCTTCTCCTTCTTCCTAGCTCTTATTGAAGTGCTATAACACATACTGAGACTGATGCATAACAATCTTGATTGTTTTGACACACACAGCACTCAACAATCTACAGTGTCCACGCATCTACACACAGAGCTCTTAATTTAGGGGTGTAGTATATTCAGGGTAAGGAGATGGAATTTTCTTTTATTGATCAAAATATAACCATGATATAAATTTCATAATACTTTAGATTTGATTAACTCAGCAAAAATTATTAATGGCAAATAGCACCAGTGGAGTTAAACATATGAAAAGAAAGGTTAACTTTATAACTCGTGAATAATTCATCATCATAAATTATTCTGTAATAATGTGCTACTGAAAATAGAAAATAGTCTGAATAATTTGTAGTAAAGTTGTAGTTCCTCTTCTTGATACTGGAAATATTATAATTGTGCAGCTGAGAAATGGTTCAAAAATTGAAGCACTCAGTATTTGACTTACTTTGTTTTATTTTACATAAAAATTCTGAGAGATGTGCAGGATGAAGAAATGCCAGGGTTTAGTTACATTTATTAACAACTCTTTCAGATAATCAAGTCCATCTAAGATTCTAGGAAATATATATATAGACCACCTGTCTTGATTTAACGGGAAAATCTTCAGTCTAATATAATGTTCCAATGTGATAACACAATTCAAAACCAAAGGAAAATTAGGATTTTTGTACAGTTAGGTCAGGCTTTGCTTCTGTTCTAATGAATTTAAAACATTTTTTTCTCTTTAATTTTATCTGATGGGCAAACAATTGAATGATATGAATTATCAAAACTGTCTATGAAATGAGTAAAAGGAATCTATAGTGCTAACAACTCTTCTAATATTTAAAGTATCTCTGGTCAAGAAAGAAAAAAAAGCGAGAAAGACCCACACTTTGTACCTTTAGAATTCAATTCTTCTTTTACAGTTAATTTTCCTGTGAAATTGGTCTAGTCCAGCTCCTTGTGTCACCAGCTGAAAGATCCTATTTTGTCAAGGAAGCATAGAAAATTGAGGCTGATGAAGTGAAGAATTGAGTTTAATATCCAGAAAACATTCCACTCCTATTTTGTGTTGTACTGCCTGGTGAAGAATTCATGTTGACTATGCAAGTAGTTGTTAACCTGTCATCTTAGTAGTTATTACCCTGCCCTTCTTGTACTAGGATCGATAATATTTTAATTCAGATACTGTAGTGCAAACATGAAAGAACTAATCATAGATTTAGTAAAGCCTGGAATTCACATTAAAAAAACAAACAAAAAAAAAAAAAACAAACAAAAAAAAAACCCAACCCTACTCTATACTGAATATACTTTTCATAATATTCTTTACCTATCTTTGTATTTTGATTTAGAATCGTAGAATCATACAATGATTATGGTTGGAAAGGACCTTGAGATCATCTAGTTCCAACCCCCCTGCCATGGACAGGGACGCCTCCCACTAGACCAGGTCTCTAAAGGCCGCCTTGTCCAACCTGGCCTTGAGCACTTCCAGGGGTGGAGCATTCACAGCTACCTTGGGCAGTCTGTTCCAATGCCTCACCACTCTCACAGTGAAGAGTTTATTCCTTATACCTAACCTAATCTCCCCTGTTTATGTTTGCACCCATTACCCATTGTCCTATCAACACAGTCCTTGACTAAGAGTCCCTCTCCAGCATCCCTGCAGGCTCCCTTTGGATACTAGAAAGCTGCTATGAGGTCTCCAAGCAGCCTTCTCTTCTTCAGGCTGAACAGCCACAATTTTCTTAGCCTGTCTGCATATGTGAGGTGCTCCAACACTGTTACTATGTAAATGAGCCTCCGGTGGACTTGCTCCAACAGCTCCATGTCCTTATGCTGCGGACATCAGAACTGTACACAGTACTCCAAGTGAGGTCTCATGGGAGCTTACTAGAGGGGCAGGATCACCTCCTTAATCTTGCTGGTCATGCATCTTTTGATGCAGCCTTGCACATGGTTGGCTTTCCAGGCTACAAGTGCATGCTGCCAGCTCATGTTAAGTTTCTCATCAAGCAACACCCCCAGGATGTTCATCAACAACTTCATCAACCCCTCCTTCTCCTTTCAAGCCTGTCCAGGTCTCTCTGGAAGACATCCTTTCCCTCCAGCCTGTTGACTGCACCACACGACTTGGTGGCATTGGAAAACTTGCTGAGGGTGCACTCAACCCCGTTATCCATGTTGCTGAAAAAGGTCAGTTCAACAAGATCAGTCCCCACACTGCCCCTGAGGGGCACAACTCATCACTGGTCTGTGCTTGAAGGTTGAGCCATTGACTCTTTACATGCGGTAATCCAGCTAATTCCTTATCCAAAGGGTGATCCATCCATCAAATCCATGTCTCTCTGATTTAGAGACAAGGATATTGTGCAGGACAGTGTCAAATGCTCTGTACAAATCCAAGTAGATGACGTCAGCTGCTCTGACTTCATGCATCATTTCTATAGTCATAGAATCATAGAATCATAGAATAGCTAGGGTTGGAAAGGACCTTAAGATCATCTAGTTCCAACTCCACTGCCATGGGCAGGGACACCTCACACTTAACCATAGCACTCAAGGCTCTGTCCAACCTTGCCTTGAACACCGCCAGCGATGGAGCATTCACAGCTTCCCTGGGCAATCCATTCCAGTGCCTCACCACCCTTACAGTAAAGAATCTGTTCCTCATATCCAATCTAAACTTCTGATGTTTAAGTTTCAACCCGTTATCCCTTGTCCTATCACTACAGTCCCTAATGAAGAGTCCCTCCCCAACATCCCTATAACTCCCCTTCAGATACTGGAAGGCTGCTATGAGGTCTCCACGCAGCCTTCTCTTCTCCAGGCTGAACAGACCCAACTTTCTCACCCTATCTTCATGCAGGAGGTGCTCCAGTCCCCTGATCATCCTTGTGGCCCTCCTCTAGACTCGTTTCAACAGCTCCATGTCCTTTTTTTTGATGTTGAGGACAACAGAACTGCACACAATACTCTAAGTGAGGTCTCACAAGAGCAGAGTCCCATCATAGAAGACTACCAAATTTTTCAGGCATGATTTGGGCTTAGTGAAGCCATGTTTGCTGTCACCAGTCACCTAATTGTTTTTTTTTGTTTTCAGGAGGATCTGCTCTGTGATCTTGCCAGGCATAGAGGTGAGGCTGACTGGTCTGCAGTTCCTCAGTTTTTCCACTTTCCCCTCTTAAAAATGCATGTTATGTTTCTCTTTTTCCAGTCATCAGGAATTTCACCTGATTGCCATGAATTTTCAAATATGATGGATATTGGATATATATTATTGCATGATGTTAAGCCACTATATACATAGTGGCTTATATATAGATAGTGGCTTAGGAGCTTCATCTGCCAGTTCCCTCAGGATCTGTGGATTTTGTAATTTGGAGTAATAGAATTACCATCTCATATGTTCTGTGAACTGTGTTTGTGTAGCTTTAGGAAGTAGCCAAAGGGAAAACTCTCCAAATGTGCCTCACTTCCTCCACAGAGCTACCAGTTGTTTCAGATTGATAATAAATGCAGGTTATGACTGACCTACTCTGGAAAATAAATGTGAAAAGAAAAACAAACACATAGTGGAGTTCAGTTAGTGTCATAAACATGATGTCTATTCTCCACAACAGTGAAAACATATAAACTGGAAAGCTGATCTTTGGTTACCTGTGCTTTTCCTGTGCTTATTACTCAAACATGTGCAGTTAATGCAAGGCAGCTTGGACACCAAATATGGTTTGTCATGGAGCTTATTTTACTTTGTTCTTATATGTAGCTTTTGCTTTAACCTCTTAAAACGTCTTTACCTCAAGTCATGTGTTGTCTCACTTTTACCTTTCCTATTCTCTTCCCCAACCGAGAGACATGCAACTGTGTGGTGATTATCTGCTTACCAGGGTTAAAACACAACACACTCCAAAAATGATGCAAACCCTCCTTAGCATTTCAGTCTTTCAAATGTATGCACATAAAATAGCATGTGGAAGTCATCACTTCACTATTACAAAACAACAAAAAGACAAACTCTTCCACTCCAGCAACGAAATACTTTTTGATTGCTATAGTTACTCTTTAGGCAGTTACCTTCTTTGAGATGATTAGAAATACCATCAGTGTGCCTCTGGGACAAATTAAACATATAACTGTTAGTGGGAAAAGTATGCCTTCATTGTTTGGAATTAATTTAACTAATAACTATGAATAGTACAGTGGTGTTTAAGTGGTAATAGAATGGTAATACATTGGACTTATTGCTGAGTGCTAGAACTGGACTCACAATATTAATGTCTTTAATTCTTCATTGTGGAAGTGTTATGGAGAAAAGAGGCAAACTTTCAACTACTTAATGATTCAAATGTATGGAAAAAGTTATGTTTGTGTATTAATGTTTCAGACCGGCCACTGACTGAAATATTACATGAAAAATCCATTTGAGATTTTAGAACCACAATACTAGAACTATGCGGTTATCATTTCAAGTTGTAAACTCCTGTTCAAATTATCATAATGTAGTTAAATGCCATTTCTGGTACTCCTGGTTGAAATAGCAATTGCAGATTATAAGAAGTATGTGTTAGCAGAACCATTAATTCAGGATACTACACTCCATTAGCTCTAAATTAGCTGTAAAAGACCACAAGAGATTATTGACACTTTTTTCTGCTGATCTTAGGTAGAAAATTTGATGGCTGAGCCATTAAACTATGCTGTAAGAATGCCTCAGAGCTTAACAAAATGCATACAAAATCCACTTCCCCTTTTTCCCCTGTCATCGGAATTACACTCTGGAGGCAGACTTACAAATTTCAGAAGCAGGGGTTGTGGTTCCACAAGGTCTTTGCACGATCCTATTGCTTCTAAGATATCCATCACCTCGCAACAATTAAACATATACTAAATTTTAAGCACAAGAATAACCTAATTGATTTAACTACTTGCTGAAACAGGCCTGACTGGGAGACTGGGATAGTATTCTCAATATTTTAATAATTTCTCAAACTACAGATTGGAAGACTGCACGTGCTCAACCACACTGTTAAGATTTAGTCATTAATATTTTTAAAACCTATGAAGATACAAAGTTTTAAAGATGAATGACAAATTTCTGACTTGAAAATTTTGTTAACACATATAAATTATTTATTTAAATGCAAACACCACACATCTTTTACTGTACTTTTACATGCAAGTTGATGAGATAATTTAGTTTCTCTGAATCTAGTTATTTTTGAATTGCGCATATTCCTTTTGAGTTAAGACAGAGCTTCTGCACCTTATTTATTTTCTGCACCTTATTTGTTCTACTTTCATCTAAAATAAATACTGGAATAATAGCTTCTAAATAAAATAGCAGAATATCATATTTTTCACATACTCTATAATATGAAATGCATCACAGCATCCTTCTTTCAAGGATGAAATTCATTTAAATCAGTATCAATAATTTAACCATTGATGTCAGGTGTAATACTACCAATGTGTATAAAATTGATGTTAAACATTTTGTTTAATGTTCTGAGGCATCCAGTGCAATAAAAAGTTACCTTAGGGAAGGAAATAAATCCATGGCTTGTAATCACGTAGAACTCTAAACCAGGTTAAAGTCTGTGCTAACAAATCAGAGGAAAATAATTACAGGAAAGTTAGTTTAAATATCATTTGACACTGTGTATTGTCTATTGGTACATTTTAGAAATATGATCATTGCCTCTTTCAGACTACCTGCTACTCATATTTGGAGCATAAATATTTTAAGGGAGCTTTTTTCAGAGCACTTTTTCTACTAGGAATTTCATTAAATTTTGGCCATAAAGGACAGAGAATTTTTGGAAGTTTCATCTACAGTCAAATCTATAATAATTAGATTTGTATTGCGAATGTGAATTAAAGAGTGCATATTTTCTGAAGAATAAGGAAACAAAACTGCTAGTAGAGTTTAAATGGAAAATGGGCCAGCTTACATACCAGTAAGATTTCCTTTATTAAACTACAAAACTAATATCTTTACTTCTGTTACGTCAACATTACTTTGCCTGTAATTCATATTCAATATGTAATGAAATAAAGCTGAAGGGCTTAAAAAGGTCAAGGCAGATAGCAAAAACTGGGTTGACACAGCTGTGCAGATAGCATTCAGCATCTGTGATAATCTCAAAAGATCACTGGGATATTATTTAATTTAGGTAGTCTGCTTAGGCTTCAATTATGCTGGGTTTGCACTGATTTTGTAAACATCAGTATAATGTATAGTTAAGTCAAGTCTAGATATTGCAGTTCTGCAGTGATGACCGAAACAATGACCAGTGACTACTGGGATGAATAATCTTTTTTTAAATAAATAATAATAAAAGAATCCTTTGAAGTGCACCAAAACCCCTCAGTGTACTAAAACCAAAAACCTTAGGGGAAAAAAATATAAACCCTCCATTTGTATTATTCTGTCCTTTACTAATTACATATAGCTGTGTTTATTTTATTAATATATTTAGGTAAAAAAAATCAAAGATCTAAAACAGCAACTGGAGGCCTGGAAGTATATATTAAAGCATGCAAACTAATGTTATTCATGTGTTTCTCTGTAACTGAACTGCATCTGTAGCTCACATATAGATACACTGTAATGTAAATTTAGATATATATCTGAATCCCACCTGTAGTAAAACTGCTAGATACTTTACATGTGTAATGAGATATTCCTTAAAATTCAATTGGCTATAACTGGTGTCTCGGACCAATTAAGCTCAGCTAAGGTCTTAGTTTTCTTCTGGAAATGTTAGTTTGTGTTATCTAAGTATTTATAGGTGCCTAAAGTTAGTTGGGAGCTCTGGTGCAAATGCTCATTTTGGATCACAGTAAGAAAGACATTTAAACTTCTTAAGTATCCATTAAAATACCATTCATAGGACATTGCACAAAGAGGAAAAATTGGGTAATGAAGGTAGTTACCTATCAGTTCAGATTCTGGGAACCCCAAGCTGTGCAGCACTGGATGAACCCAAGTCAGGCCATGGCATTCAATACAGACCCTATCCAAGGAGAAATTCATTAGAATTTTATTGTTTAGAGCTTTTATAGTATGCATTTTAGAAGCAAAAAAACCCTATTCCATATTTCTATTGTCAAATGTTACTGCTTCACTTTGAGCTAAGGTGAGACATGCAGGTGCTGTAAGAGCCAGATGTCAAGCATCAGTCACGTACAAGCAGCTGTTTCAGCTAGCTAAGGTTATTCAATGGACAGAAGGTAAAAGCAACGAAGCAGCTACCTGTGCCTGCTCAGGTTAATCGTGAATGAACCATTAACTCCTTAATGTGCCATAATTTTCTGGTTAAGAACACCATAGGGAAGAATCCAATGATTACCACTTTATTGATTCTTCTCATCTAGGCATATTTCTTTTTATTTTAAGCATATTTAATTTTTTGTTTTACTGCAAGTGAAGCTTTTTTTCATTTTGTAAAGAGAAATGACTGCTCAGGAAGAAAAAGTTCTGCAGACTTTTATTCTTTTTCTTTTTTTACCTCTGAGTTCTTAAAAATAATTAGAATGAACTTTTATGAGAAACTTTAAAACTCGCCACTTTTAAACCTGCTTCTGTTACAGACATTTATTTTTAAAATGTCTTTCTTCAATTTTTTTAATCATGGTGTAATCTTTTTTACCATCTCTTCCTAAATTTGCCTGTCTTAAGCTACATGCAGTTCTTCCTTTAGAATCCATGACAGCTGTGGTGGATGTGGTATTGAAAACACCCCCACTCATTATATAATTAATTTCTACAGTGTTATCCATGTCATGCACTGAACTAAATCAGAATTTATTGCAGGGTTCATAGTTTAAAATTCTGCAAGGCATGCACACAGAGTAATAAAGATTGAAACAGTAGAAAGATGTACTAGAATAACCAGAACAGTCAAATGAACATCATAGTTGTTAAGCTATGAAGACTCATTAACTATACTGCTTCCTGTCTCAATATGTATCTCTTCATATATATTTAATTATCTCCAAGGTGATAATTCAGGTGAGATTTTCCTTAGTTGAATCACATTTCCTACCTCACCCATTACCTTGATCTGAAGCCCTTTCATCCTAACTCTAGGTTATCCTTGTCTTTTGTAGTGAAAGTGTGCTCTTCTGTATTTTCTATACTGCGAGAACTAATAAAAGACTGCTTTGCTTTCCTTACATACAGCTTCAGTGAATCACATGTCCAAATAATCAAAGGTCATGATTTTGAAATATTGAAGATATTTATTGAAATCTCAATTTCCATTGCACATTCCTAGCCCATACTACTTACCCTTTGAGCTAGCATAGAAATAATCTATGCATAGGTGTACTCGCGACTGGTACACATTAGGTTACAGATGCAGCCGTAGCTGTTACACATGGAAATGCAAAAAGTGCACTTATTGTTGACACACACTGTATTATTTTCAATGGTTCTGATCCACTGAAAAAATTCAGTAATAAAGATTTTTATTAACAAAAAATTACTGAAAATAAAACTCAACTTATGATTTTCTTTCAGAAACGGACAGGTTTCTCTTCAACTCTTTATGACATTCAGAAATAATATATAGTGGCTCAGTAGCCTTTGAGATGAAAGAACATATAATCCAGGCCAGGTGGTAGGTGCTGTGCTTCATATAAGAGTATTGCACTCCCTTAACAGCTTCTTATCAAACTGTATATTGATGATATCTTTATTGCTTTGGAATTATATATACTTTTATGCTAATTTTTCTTTTCTTGCTAAAAATTGATTTAATGAAGAACTTCATTAGCTCAGCCATTTCAGGAGCATATTGATTTTATATCTCTCCTCATTTCTTATATGTTTGTTACCTCTTTAGCATTTTCCTCTTGATACAAATTAGAAATTCTTTGACTTCTAGTAACCTTGTAACCCTCCCACTCTGTATTTTTTTTGGCAAATTCTGATAAAAAGTTGTATAAAAATGCAGCCGTCATATAGAGAAAGAAGGTCCTTGAAATAGTTTGATCCTGGATATTGCTGAGTTGCCACTCTTTGACTCTTAATTTTTCCCTTTTAATGTCACTGTTTTTTGTCTTGAGTCCTTGACCTTCCAGTAATCGTCATCTCAACAATCCTATCTTTCTCTGTAATTTTACTTTTCCTGTCTTGCAAGTATGTAGTCTACATACTTTGACACAGATCTTTTTCACAGGTCAATGAATTTTCTCTGGAATGTGAGTCAAGATAGTACAGCTATGCAGCAACATTCCTCGGCATTCTATTACAGTCAACTGAAGCATAGAGAGGAGGTATATACTTGCTCTAAGCATTGTCAAATTAATTTGGGGAGATGAGTTGTTTGGAAAGGATAAGTAGTTTCCTGCAATTCAGATTCAATATTATGCATGTATTCCGTTCTTTTACCTTCTATACCATAAAAGTAGTTTGAAGGAACAGAACTGTTTCTTGAAACTGCAGGGCAGATAAAGCTTTCAGGATTTTTCAGTTTCATCAATACAGACGTCAGAAAAAGTAGAGGAAAGGTGACGTAGAGAAGGGAAAGAGAAAGGGTAAATAACTTGAAATTGCTAAAAACATTTCCCATAGATCTGGAACAACAGCCTTCACTTCTATATTTTTTTATGTAACACTTTGAAGAGGACTTGAAATATAAGTTTGATAAGCTTAATCTTAAATATTTTCAATGTATATGAATTCTTTGATTGAATTATAATCTCTAACATTTAGATTGTGATGAATAATCACAACATTCTTTGAACAACAAGTATTCTAGATTTGAACTACATATACGCTATATTTGAATGAGGAAATGATTCAACTAGACACCCTCTGCTTCAAACCCCGGGAGACATGTCTACCAGAAGAGAGAAAGTAGAGCTATTCTGCGTCATTGAACTAGCTAATTCAACTTTCAGTGCATGATTCAGACATCAAAGCAGCTCCATGTTTTTTTGAAAGTGTCACAATACTTTGAAGAAAACACTGGCTGACTCTTGGAATAACTCAGGAAACATGCTAGAAATTTGAATAGATAAAAGTACTTCATCATTAGTTCAGGAGAGGTTTTTCTTTTATATGTAATCTAGAATAATTGAACTAATCCTATAACTGTTGCAGTTAATCAACATATTTTACCAAAATATATAACAAATTCCTTGAAACTGTGAACAAGTGGTGCATCTTCCTGTGAAAGTTTTTGAATCTTCCCTTCTGAGAAAGCAACAGATTTCAGATTACAATAATTTCCTGTTTTCCTTTGAGGTGAATTATTTGTATCACCGAAGGTTTATTTAGTATTACTAAAAAATAATTTTCTTCTAAGCAAGTCTCATCATGTCAAAGGCCCTTTTCATGCTACTAAGTATAAATAAATGTAGTTTTAGTATAAAAATGTACATAACCTTTCCCATTAGAGTAAGTTATGGCAAGGATATTGCCTTTTTAGTGAAGACCAGTAGATGAATTTTGAAAACTTAGTCTCTCTGGAAATGCTCAAAATATTAATTTAGAAGAAAAGAATGGGGTGATAGATGGCTCTTTGTTAGACATTTTCTTACTTTGTTGAAGATTATGCACAAAAAGCGTATGTTTTTTGCAACCAGAATAATCTGATAAGATCCTGTAGCAATGCATTGTTATGAGAAATGCCTTTACCCATTTCTACACATTATGGAAATGTCACTGTGTTTATCCTAAGGGAAGATGTAGAGAAAATATTTCTCCAGTTCCTAAGAGATTTATTTTTTCTTGCTATGCCCAGAAAATAATGCTTTTGACTGCTGTGCTCTGTCTATGAATTGACCCACCAGGAGTACATCATCGTTGTGCTCAACTCATTCATCCTTTTCCAGTTCATTTCACTGGATCCCAACAGAGAACACAGGCATGCCAGAAGCAGTAAGCTCTCTGCAGTACAGTCCCACTCTTTATGGAATTTCTGGAGAAAAACAGCATTCTGTGGACATGAGAAAAAAAACTGTTGTGAGGTTTTTCACAGAACTTTTGTTTTCAGGCACAAAGAAAATGAACTGCTTCTATACATAAAATTGTATTTTGATATATTTTATATTTTTTTTTTTAGGTCTCTTAATTCAGGGATAAAAAAAATAGGTAGCATTCCACTTAAAACCTCTAGGGATGAAAGAACTAGATAGCATTCTACTCACAACCTGCTTTTGTAGATTTAATTTAGAAGTCTTGGTGATGCACAAGGGAAGAATGCTGGAACCAAATGTTTTATCATATTCCTTATTTTCTGTTGCAACGTGAAGTAGTGAGGGTGAGAAAGCTGTATAAGAAGATGTATTTTGACAGCATCAATATTACAGGTGTTAGAGATTTCTGAAACCAGTAGCCCAGTGAGTCTGAGGCTGTTTTGGCTCTGTGTCCCTAGGTCCAGCCAGTAACAAGGGTGAGCACAAATTCCTGATAGGCACACACGCATGAATACCCACACTCACAATACACATGACTAGCCACACAGATCATCACAGGCAGAAGCACAGCACTCAGGCATGGATGGGCTGATAGTTTTCTCCTTTCCACTGATTTGAAGGCTGAAGTTTGCTGACAGAATGCCTATATACATACATATATGTACACATACACATATTTATATACAGTATAATCTGAGGACACCCATTGTACTCGGTAGCTGTCCTAAATCCCCAGAACTTTCAAGCTGCTGGCATTTAAATGTATGAGACCCTAAGACTCAGAGTCTCTCTGCGTTGTTAAGTTCCCAGACCTACTGTCTCCCCAGAATCTGTTTCCTAGACCTTGTCAACAGCTACTTGCTAGCTACTCAGGCCTGAAGCTCACTTGTGAATTACATATGTGCACAAGCACAAGCCCTGTTTTCCTGGATATGCCTGCAGATGGGAAGTAGTGAATGAACTCCCTGTTTTGCTTTGCTTGTGACTGAAGCTTTTGGTTTACTTAATAAACTGTATTTATCCCAACCCACTAGTTTTCTCATTTTGACTCTTCCAACTGTCTTTCCCATCCTACTGGGAGAGGAAAGGGGGGATGAGGGAGCAGCTGTGTTGTTACCAGCTTAAACCACAGCACAAATGCATGAAAAATAGAGTGTATCATCATCCAGGAAAAAAAAAAAAAAGAAAGAATGCAGTTTTACAAGACCAGACATACTACTGTGATTCGTTACAGGTTATGGTCACACAATAGTGCAGACCAACAACCAATTTACATATGACACACTTTGTTTATCCTTTGTTCTTTATTTTTCCATTCTTTTTCATTCCTGATCCACCTTGATCCTTCCCCTAACTTTCCCTCCTGTAAACACCCCAGAATGACTCTCACAGTCCCACAGTCTGCTTAAAAACATGCCATAATATATTTTACACTATCTGTAAATGCACTTTTGCTAGAATCCTGTTCTCCTGTAGACAATAACTCTTCCAGTCTCCTAGGTGAGTCTTTAAGGAGATATTTTCTTTGGCTGACTCCTCTTGGGATTGACGCATGGTATGCAGAATAGCAGTAGGAATAGTTTGTTGTTCCACCTGGTGGCTCTGGGAGCAGCCAGGTCAGGGTCTTCTCTGTTCTTTGAGAAACGCAGGTTACTTGGGCTCCTCTGACTGCCCTTATTTCTCTAATCCCCACTGGGTCTTTGTGTTTATGGTGCTTGGCCTTTAACTAACAGTAAGGATAAATGACAGGAAGAGAACAGTTTTGCAGATGGGGATCTACGGAGTTAATAATGCTTAGGAAAGAAAAGACAGATCAAAATATGCTGTGCCTTGGGACTTTCTGTGAGTGTATGGGGGCTCCATTTATAGCTTTATTAACCATCTGGAACAGGATTAAAAAATACATATATACCAAGCAGAACATTTTCACCATTAGTACTACTTGTGGACAAGATACTTGAGAAAATAATTTAGTGGTGGTGTTGCTGTTGTTTTGTAATTTCAACAGAAACATCTGCAAGATATCTATGAGTTGTATGTCATAAACTGCAAGGCATATGTTCCTCCTCTCTATTTAACTACACAAAACTGCCGAGAGAGTCTTGATTCCTAGCCAGTGGATTTTCTTCTAATGAAAACAATAACTTTGGTTCCATCTGGAGGGAAGGAATGTCATGCAGAGGGACCTTGACATGCTTGTAAGGTGGGCTGATGCCAACCTTACGAAGTTTAACCATGCCAAGTGCAAGGTCCTACACCTGGGTCAGAGCAATCCCAGGCACAGCTGCAGGTTGGACAGAGAAGTGATTCAGAGCAGCCCTGTGGAGAAGGACTTGGGGATGTTGGTCGATGAAAAAATGAACGTGAGCCAGCAGCGTGAGCTCAGAGCCCAGAAAGCCAACCGTATCCTGGGCTGCATCAAAAGGAGCGTGACCAGCAGGTGGAGGGAGGTGATCCTGCCCCTCTACTCTGCTCTTGTGACACCTCACTTGGAGTATTGTGTGCAGTTCTGATGTCTTCAACATAAAAAGGACATGGAACTGTTGGGACAAGTCCAGAGGAGGGCTACAAGGATGATCAGGGGACTAGAGTACTTCTCGTACAAAGACAGGATGAGAAAGTTGGGGCTGTTCAGCCTGGAGAAGAGAAGGCTTATAGCAGCCTTCCAGTATCTGAAGGGGGCCTGTAAGGTTGCTGGGGAAGGACTCTTTTTATTAGGGACTGTAGTGATAGGACAAGGGGAAATATGTCAAAACTTAAACAGGGGAAGTTTAGATTGGATATAAGGAAGAAATTCTTTACTGTGAGGCTGGTGAGGCACTGGAATGGGTGGCCCAAGGAAGTTCTGAATGCTTCATCCCTGGTAGTGTTCAAGGCCTGGTTAGACAAAGCCTTGGGTGGCATGGTTTAGTGTGAGGTGTCCTTGCCCATGACAGGGGGAATGGAAATATAAGATCTTAAGGTCCTTTCCAACCCTAACTCTTCTATGATTCAATGATCATAAGTTATATTCAGTGGTTTCTTAGGTTTGTTATCTCACAGGCTGACTTCGTAATCTAACTGAATAAGGTAGGCATGTAGTCACCCTTGGTACATTAATGTAGGCATGGAAAGAAATGCACAAAAGATATTCTATCTACTTTATGAATCAGCCTCTGGAAATATCTCCTAATGCTACAGAGGGAACTGAAGATGGCTAATTTAGCTTATTGAGGAATATCATAAAATGACAGAAAAGAACACTTCATTCTGCTTAAAGAACAAAGTACAAGAGCTGGATTTCCTTTCTTCAGTATGCTAGAATTGTCTAGGTTGGAAAAAAACATTAAGATCAGAGTCCAACCATCAACTTAACACTGATAATTCCACCATTAAACTGTGTCCCTAAGCGCCGCATCTACACATCTTTCAAATACCTGCAGGGATGGTGACTCCATCACTTCTGTAGGCAGCCTGTTCCAGTGCTTAAGAACCGTTTTGGTGGGCAAGATTTTCCTCATATCCAATCTATAGCTCCCCTGGTGCAACTTGAGGTTGTTTCAACCTGTTCTATCATTTGTTACTTGGGAAACTATCCACCTCACTACAGGCTCCTTTCAGGTAGTTGTAGAGAGCAAAAAGGTCTTTCTCGAGCCTCCTTTACTCCACGCTAAACAGCCACAGTCCCTCACCCACTCCTCATAAGACATGTTCTCTAGTCCTTTCACCAGCCTTGTTGCCCTTCTTTGGACATGCTCCAGCAATTCAATGCCTTTTGAAGGACCCAAAACCAAAACAGTATTCACGGTGCAAACTCACCAGTGTCAAGTACATGAGTACAATCACTTACCCATTCCTGCTGGGCACACTATTTCTGATAAAAGCCAGAATGTCATTGGTCTTTGTGGCCAGCTGATCACGCTTCCCGCTCATATTCAGATGGCTGTCAATCAGCACCCACAGGTCTTTTCTACCAGGCAGTTTTCCAGCCACTCTTCCCTTGCCCTGTAGTATTGCACGGGGATGTTGTGACCCAAGCGCAGGACCTGACTCTTAGCCTTGTGAAACCCCCACTTTCTCTCTGTACAGCCTTCCTGCCCTCAAGCAGATCAACACTCCCACCCAGCTGGCTGTCTTTTTCAGACTTACTGAAAGTGCACTCGATAGCCTCTTCCAGATCACTGATAAAGATATTAAAGAGAACTGGCACCAATGCTGAACACTGGGGAACAGTGCTTGTTGTCAACTGCAGTTAACTCCATCAACCGCTACAATTTGGGCCTGGCCATCCAGGCAGTTTTTCACTTAGCAAAGAGTGTATGTCACATGGCTCAAGATGATCTGCTCTATAACCTTCCCTGACAGGCCTGTAGTTCCCTGGATCCTCCTTCCAGCCCCTCTTGTAGATGGGTGCCTTATTTTCTAACCTCCAGTCAACTGGGACCTGCCTTGTTAGCAAGGACTGCTGATAAATGATGGCAAGTGGCTTGGTGAGCACTTCCACCAGCTTCCTCAGTATCCTTTGGTGGGTCCCATCTGGCCCCATAGACCTGTGTGCGTCTAGATGGTGTAGCACGTTGCTGTCATTTCCTCTTCGATTATGGTGGCTTCGTTGCTTTCACCACCACCCCCCTCCCCCCGCCTTCCAGCTCAGGGGATGAGTATCCAGAGAACACTCTTACTGTAAAAGACTGAGGCAAAGAAGGCATTAAGTATCTTGGTCTTTCCCTCATCCTTTGTCACTATGTTTTCTGGTGGCTAGTGCTCCCCAGGGGCTTCTTCTATAGGTGTGTGGGGTTGGCTGCCATTGCTCTAGCCCCACCCATATCTTGTCAGGCACTGTCATGTGAACTTTGGGTTCCTGGGGGCTCTCTCAGCTCCTCCTGAGGCTTTCCTAGTTTAGGAAACCCCTGTGCAAAAAGCTAATGTTCTCTGATGTGCATAGTGCTGGCACCAGAACTGCTCATTGAGTAGCATACAACATAACTCTACTCAAAGCAACTTCACCAAGAATAATTTTCCATCATAGATTTTCAGAATCACCTCAAAACAAATTAAACACATTTCTATAGCTTTATGGATTGTTGGAAGCAAACTTTGGTTATTTCCCCCAAATTAGCACCATTTAACACTGTTCTGACATTAAGAACTTCATGTATACATAAAATTACTTCAGTTTTACAAAAGAATCTTTCCACTTGTTTCTATGTTGAACTTAAAATTCTCAAGATGGTAAATAATATAGTTTGGTTTCCATTTCCTGTGATTGAAAAGGAAAAGATTAACTCAGATTCTTAGTGAAAGATTAATCCCATCAAACAAACATAAATTGACAGGGTGGATTAATTTTACCTAATAGATGTCCACAGGGCTGAATCTGTATTTGAACTAGGCATGCTAAACTCTCACATATTCTATGGATGGAACAGGCACTTACAGAGTCTGATTCAGCTGGCCTATTTTAAATACTTGTGTTTGAACAAATATCTATTTCTCTCCAGTGACTAAGAAAGGAGCTTAGTGTGACTAACAACTCCAACATCAAACATACTTCTGACAAACTGCAGAATCTAATGGACTAGGACCAAATTAGGACTTGACTTATTCCCACTGAAGTATAAAATTGGATTTTCAAACTTCTTTTTAGAACCAGAGAGCATGAGTGCTACAAAAAACATCAACTTTTCCCCAGATGTCATTTTCGCACTTCACAACCCCTTTGAGCTACATCTAGATTAATACTGACCTGCTATCAATTAAGCTGGTTTTGCATATGATTGTGTCCTGGTTTCAGCTGGGGTAGAGTTATTTTTCTTCCTTTTCTTCAACAATTAAAACTCACCAATGTTTTAATTGTTGTTAAGTCGTACTTACTCTGATCAAGGACTTTTCAGTCTCTCATGCTCTGTCAGTGAGGAGGGGCACAAGAAGCCGGCAGGGAGCAGAGACAGGACTGACTAAAGACTGAGCCAGACTAGCCAAAGGTATATTCCATATCACAGCTTGTCATACTCAGTATATAAATGGGAGTGAGCTACCTGGAAGGGACTGATCCCTGCTCAGATTTGGCTGGGTATCTGCCAGCAGCTTGTCAGAAATTGTGTTGTGAATCACTGCTGTTGTTTTCTTTTTTTCCTTTCCCCTTTTAGTATTGTATTCTCTCCCTTTGTTATTTCCATTATTATTAGTAATAGTATAAGTATTATATTGTACTTTAGCTATTAAAATGTTCTTATCTCAACCTGAGGATTTTATAGTCTTTTGATTGGGCAGAGAGGGAGTGATGCCGTGAGAGTGGATGCGTTGTACTGAGTTACCAGCTGTGGTTAAACCATGACAAATTGACACAAATTTCATTGATAAATTCAGAGTTCAGGTATTTTTGCTTTGCAAAAAAAATCTTTTCAGTGATTCAGCTTTAGAGTCATACATCTGAATTTTGGTGTCTACAGTTTAGATGCTGAGCTTCAGACTATATACTTGTACATTTGCATGTATCTGTGAGCACAGGATCTAAATCAGTTGCCCAGTTGTTTCAGAACATGTGCATCTACGCCATTTGAGATACCTGAGCATCTGGCACATTCAACTACCTCTAGCAGTTGTGTCCTCAGACATAAATGACCCTACCCTTGTGGAGCAAACCTGAAGCCAGCTCTGACAACTCATTTAGATTAGATGCCTGTGTTTAGGCAACTAAACACACTCCTGCACAATGCAAACACTGTGGTCTGAAGAGCTATTTTGCTGAGCCAGATGTTGACAAACTGAATAGGAAATGAATAAGTGTATTTTGGTGGGTTTGGGGGTTTCTTTTTCATGGACGAATGATGACTGGAAATTTTCTTGGTGTTTAATAAATATTTCAATAAAATTACCTGATTAATTCTTTCTAGCAAGAGAATTCACTAAAACAATTTTTAAAAAATTAAAATTAAAAAAAAAACGTTCTGTATTTTGAAATGCTACGTAGGAAACCGGGATAACAGGTTAGCAAAAAAAAAATTCTGCAAAGTGAAGAAAATATGCGAAATAAGGAAAGCAGGCTGTCCAGCTGAAACTGGGTTTGGGTTTGTAAACACGATATATGATGATGAATTTCTGTTCCTTTAAGAGATATCTGTACCTTAAACTGATGCAAAGGATTATATAATTATTCTTTATTGTGCATTGAGCAGTAAGATTTTTATCTTATACACCGGTACAGACAATGTGTGCTACTTTAGTACTTCCTTGTAAAAGGAAGAAACATTAGTTTGTATTATTAAATAAATATCATCAAGACAAAAAATATAATATTTTGCAATTACATAGACTTTTTCTAGACACAGATAAGTATTCATTGTGTTTTATATGTATGATTTACAGAAAAAGGCAATCAGTTTCTTCTGCTTTCTAGGTGACATTTAAAATGAAGGCCATTGCTCTGGGGACTTCCACTTTCTACATATTAAAATGTTGAGGTGTTTGTACTTTGGTCTAGTAATTTAGCTCTAAATATACAATTTGGAAAACTTTGCCTGAACAATTTGACCCTGCCATAAGTCAGTGATGAAGCTAAGAATAGGTCTTCTCTCCCTTTCACAACCTGTATTCTATTAAATAATGTGTGAAATAGACAGATATACAGAATTCTGAAGCCATATGGCATATGGAATCATAGAATTGTTTAGGTTGGAGGACCTTTAAGATCATCAGGTCCAAGTGGTAACCTAGCACTGCCACGTCCACCACTAAACCATATCCTTAACCCCATATCGTGTCCCTAAACCCATATCATGTATACAAGCTTATATTTCCTCATGTGACTGCTTTTCCTTTTCATGAAGGCTGAATCATCTTCTAAACACTCCATAGCACATAGAAACAAGTAGGCTGCATTATCTCCATGCTATTGCCAAGAATAGAAAATAACCCAGACTCTTAACCCCAGCCCTTAATGGTTGGACATGAGGATCTTCGAGGTCTTTTCCAACCTAGTTGATTCTCTGAGTCTTTTCTTTCATTTCAGCTACCTCTATGGAGGTGCTGGTGATAGGGAAATGTATCTCTCTGAGAACCGTTAATGTTGCTTTTTATATTTACCACCAACTGTTCCTGAACTTGACCTTGTGAAGGGTGGTTCTTCATAGGAAGTCCATACAGAGAAGAAAAATAATCACAGCAAAACAAAAGTACAGGAGAAAACCTGCATCTTAATTAATAAAAAAAAAAAAAAAAAAAAAAAAGAAAAGAATAATGAAAGCTTTCTGGCTTCCCAGATATTTTTAGGAAGAGTAACTGTCTGATTACTCTGAGATCTTAAGGTATGAATTTTTAATATTAGTTTGTTCCAAAGGGTGAGATATGAAACCTAACACAGCTGGGAAATACGAAGAATCTTCTTACTAAAAAAAATGCCATTTCTCTATCAGAAAAACTTGTCACATTATATAAATATTATATATTTTGGTATCTATTACGATCAATAAGTGATATATTATTGTTGTTATCTTTTTAATGAATATGGAAAAATATAGTCTCCATTAGAAGTCTATCCAGAACTTCAAGAGTGATGATGTCTGTAATAATTTAACTTTTTCAGGGGAAGAATATGTCTCTCATATTCTCAGGCTGATGCATCTATAATTGATGTCCCTGGATCTGTGCTCAGCCCCATTAAATCACTTTGCTGGATACAGAAGTACATCCATATGAATCAGCCTGTTGATCAGGTCCTATGTTCAGGCAAAGATCATCAGAGTGACGCATAGACAGTCTTGAAGTCCCATTTAAATGCTTCAAATAGACTCTAAGTGGGAGTTAAATGCTTTATAGGTTTCTGATGGCTTTTCATAGAGCGAATTACACCTTAAATGAAAGTATAGGCTGCCTACATCTTTTGTACAGTGTCAGGAATTCATAAGCTGTCTTTGTTGAGAGAATTTCTGTATCCTTTTTACACAGGAGGCTTCTCATAGGAATTTGTGTCTGTAATACTGATAGCTGAGAAACATTATAACACATGGATTTAATTTTTTTTTTTATATAGCAGTTATCAGTTTATCACTGTCAGAGATTTAGAGGATTAGTATTTACTTTTCTTTCATTGTAGCAAACCCTAATTAGTTCGATACAAAGAATAAGACAAAGATTTTTCCCCCTAAAATCTAAGAAGAAGCGAATGATTTGAATATCATTTGTCTCTCATCTCTTTCTGTCTTTGCTTAAACTAGGTATATCATCAAAACCTCTTTTGCTATCTAATTCCAGCAGAAAGACCACAGAATCATTCAGAGGGGAAGGGGCCTCCTGAAATCATCTATTCCAACCATCTGCTTGAATAGGGTCAGCAACAGAATGTTGCCTATGCCCAGTTGGGTTTTTGAATATCTTCAAGGATGAAGACTCCACATCTCTGGGCAACTTGTTCTAGTATTTGACCACCCTGAATTGTTTTCTTGGGTTCAGATGAAATTTCATGTGTTTCAGTTTTTGCACACTGGCCCTGGTCCTGTGAGTAGGCCTCACAGAAAAGAGTCTGGCCCCCTTGCCTTCATTATGTCCCATAAGGTATTTATACATATTGATGGCATATTCCCTTCCCTTCCCAGCCCTTTTTTATCTGTTTGTGGCCTACTTTAAGAAAGTCACATCTGTGACAGATTCATTCCATTTAATGAGACAATTCTCATCAGGAAATTACTAAATTTCTCAGAAATTCTTCTGAGAGAATATTGTTTCTATATTCTTTCAGAGATCCAATATAGAGACACAAGCCATTAAAAAAGATGCCATTATGATATTATTTTAATATATAATGCAGTTTCTGAAATACAGGCAAAATGTAGGAAGCTGGCTTCTGTACCAGAATTCCTATTTCTTACAACTTCTGTAACATCCTTTCCTGGATGAATTAATTTGGGTTTTTTCAGGTATGTTTTTTTCTCAGTCAGCAGCCATTGCACAGCCGAGAAAGCCAACCGTACCCTGGGCTGCATCAAAAGGAGCGTGACAAGCAGGTAGAGGGAGGTGCTCTTGCCCCTCTACTCTGCTCTTGTGACACCTCACTTAGAGTACTGCATACAGTTCTGGTGTCCTCAGCTCAAAAAGGAAATGGAAGTGTTGGAACAAGTCCAGAGGAAGGCCATGAGGACTGGAGCACATCCTGTATGAAGACAGGCTGAGAAAGTTGGGGCTGTTCAGCCTGGAGAAGAGAAGGCTACATGGAGACCTCATAGCAACCTTCCAGTATCTGAAGGGGAGTTATAGGGATGATGGAGAGGGACTCTTCATTAGAGACTGTAGTGATATGACAAGGAGTAACAAGTTAAACAGGGGAAATTTAGATTGGATAGAAGGAAGAAATTTATTGTGAGGGTGGAGTCCCTGGAATGGGTTGCCCAGAGAAGCTGTGAATTCTCCATCGCTGGCCATGTTCAAGAGCAGGTTGGACAGAGCCTTGAGTGACCTGGTTTAGTGCGAGGTGACCCTGACCATAGCAAGGGGGTTGGATCTTAAGGTCCTTTCTAACCCTAACTATTCTACGATTTTATACATCTCAAGGTTTTACATATTGCCACTTTTGCTTTTAAATATTTAAGATTACCTTGATTAATGAGATATTATATGCTGTGATTCTGAGATTTATTTTTCTCAAGATACCTTTAACAAATTAGAAAAATAAGATAAATTATTACTTTCTCATTGTCCCATATCTTCCTGATTATAAACTTCTTTCATAAAGAGATGCATTAATTTACATAAACTGCAAATAAATATTTCTGGTATATCTGCAATCATATAAATAAATAAATGTAGCTTAATGATTCTACACTTACCTCTTAATGTATTTACCAAGTCCCCTCCAAGTGCATAGAATTACATAGTTGCTTAGCAGTTTGCAATATTAGCTCTCAAAAACCATTAATGGACTGTTTGATGGGAATATTACTAGGCTCAAATAAACACAAGTGTTGGATGGTGTATGAAAAGTGAAATCATTAATTTTCAGTTAATTATGCTTCCAGCTACAGATAAATCTTTTATTCACCACTATTGAGTACGGCAGGTGCACCCACTGTGGCAGGAATGGAGGTCTTCCAGTCACAGTTGTGCAGTGCTGGCTTTGGTTATATAAGGCTACTTGTTCCCATGCAGGCCAACCCCATCACATTTTCACAGAGGCCTTGGTTTTATGGCAGGTAAAGACTCCTGGCTACCAAAGGTTTATGTGACCATATTTGACAACAGATCATGTTCAGCTGAGGATATAAATGGATCCCCACTGCGGATGGGCTGTTGAATTGGTCTTCCTCAGAGCAGCAGATCTGTAGCTGGGACTCTCTCCTTGGGTTGGGATGCTGTCCAAGGTAACTAACTTCTTGAGTCTGAAAACCTTCACCTCTTTGGAAAAGTAAGAATTCTTAAGTCAATTGTGTAATGATTAATTTACTTGCATTTATCTTATTTTGTAGATGACCAATATTGATGGAGCTTTAATTGGCTTTGAAAAATAAGTGTCATTTAGTTATGTTAGCCAGTTGCTGGTGCCACAGTCTGTCAACACCTATGTTCCTGGTGTGACTCCAGTAGTTGACACTAAATCTGCTAGCTAGTCACGTCAGCAGCTGGCACTGAGTTCTTCCAGCACTGAAGTGTGTGAGACTACATGGAAAAAGTTGAAGATGAAAGAAAACAGGACAGACCACAGCAATCAGGCAGAGGGCTGTCAGATATGTGTGCTAACAGTCCATGTTTTGCATGAGGCTGGTTCTTTTTATACTCATTTCTGGTTTTCTCCCACTTTGTTCCCCCCAGACCCCCTTCCTCTGCACATTGTCTTGTCAGCTGTCACAGCCATACTGATGCCCTCCAATACCCTGTATCCTCCTTATTAGCTACAAAGGCCTGTAGTTTCTCAATAGCCCATTGATTAGCATGACTTATGAGGATCCTTTCTTATTTTTGTCTCCACATTTATCTCTTAGTTTTGTGTTTGTACATTTTGTTTATGGCTTCAACCTTTTCCAGAACATGCCATTTGACAAGCTCCTCCATCAGTTAATCTTGCTGAAATAATCATTCCCCCATTCCACATACAATTCAATCAGTGTGATTGAGCAGGTTTGGTTCTTTTTAGTGCCTGTTACTGTCTCCTTTGTTCTTGGTCAGTCAGGTTTGTGTCCCTGTATGTTCTTGTATATAGCTTCCTCCTCATTATCCCCTTCTTGCATTTAAACTGCCCTTGACCACATACCCTTAAAAGAACGTACAATCTTTCCTTTCACATACCTTTCCAAGTATCATAGTAATAACTATGTAGTTATGTAGTTATATATAAAAACTATGTAGTAATAACATTGTTAATATCAATAGCTTTTTCATAATTAATGGACAATCTAGGTGGGTTTTTTTTCTGTCTTTCTATATACTAGCAAATTAAACAAGTCTTAACCTATTCTTGGATACTGACGTTAATGGGTATGAATGAGCACACAATACTCTGCTGTTAAATTCTCTTCCCCTCCCAGATAATGTACCCACTACAAATGGCATATCAGAAATGCTTCCTGACTTGTGCTTGTTCTGGAAATATATCCAGGAGTCTTTTAGGCAAATGCTAGTCAGTTTAGGATGGAAGTACATCAGCAACTGTTCCAGCAGATAACGAGGACAGAGAATTGAGTCCAAATGCTGGGGAACTGGTGCTGTTTGCTTCATTAATGGCTACGTTGAAACCAAAGGACCTAAAGCATATGAGGACTCCCTTTCAGGCCACATGCATGGCTGTTTTTTCCATGTGACAGAATGAGCCTGCTAGCCTCTGCCTCATCTCCAGTAGAATTAGAATGACCAAGCCGCTCTTATAAGTACAGGTAGAGGTTCATTATAATGACTTAAAAGTTTATTTAAATATGTATTAATAAAGCAGTTAATAAAAGTAAACTTAAAAAAAACCCAAACCCTGTATTTTCAAAAATAAAACTTCCAGTGCTGTCAGAATTTTTAGTCTATAGACAGATCTTCTGAGACCTGTTATGGAATAATTCTGGAAAAACTACTAATTTTTTAAAGAAATCTCAGTAGGATCTAGAAATGCTTGGTGTGTTAAATGGGATACTTAAATCCCAGAAATTCTGTTCTTTTAAGGAAAACAAATGTTGCATAAAGTTTCTGAACAAAGCATTTTATTCTAGGGGGTTTTATTGAAGTTCACTTAGTTCATTTAGAATAACTATACCCCAGCACCACAAAATGCTGCGCTGTATGAATTGCAAATAGTCTTATTTAAGCAGGGCACTTTTAAAATTCTTTTAATTTTTTAAAGCTTTTCTGGGAACTGTCAAGATGAAAAGCTTATTTTACTGAACTTTTCCTAAGCAGAACAGTTGGGAAAAAAAAAAAGACAATTTGATTAAATTTTAGTGTGCTATGAATATCTATTGGTTTTTCTGGTTTTTTGTTGGTTTTTTTTTAACCAACAACTACCACTCCTTTATTTTTTTATTTTTTTTTAAATCTTATCAAACCGGATTTACTGAATAAGTGGTTAAATGTTTCAGGCCTCAAATCAGTAATCATACTAGTCATATGCCTGAGACTTAAACACATGATTTACCTCTCTAGTGAACCAATTTCTGTATTGGAAGTGAAATTTATGTTAGAGTGATTCTTTTTTCTTGGCTTCAAAGAAAGAAAGAAAGAAATAATAAATCCCAACAAAGGTAGTTTTTGTCATCATTCAGTTGTTATTTGCATCAAATTTCAGAAGGCAGTTATCTTTTGCATTCTCCCTCTTTTTTACTTGTAAATGTGACCTATATATGGTCATTTGAAAGTTTTCTTTAACCTCCAAATAATTCACATATAATTCTTTCACTTGCTTTTATTAAAATGGAGAAGGGAAATTAAAATTTCTAGCTAGTTGCATGAATGAAACGTGAGCATACTGGCTGTTCTGTCAGACTTTCCACCACCCTCATTACTACATTTTTTATCATGTTATATTAGAGAAGGATGCTATTTTAAAAGTGCGTGTTGGTTTCTAAGAAAAATAAGTTAAACCCTCCACACACCACAACTAGCAGGTACATAATATCCATGCAGAGAATATCTTTTAATTTAGATTATCCCTAATCACATCAGAGTGTATTATGGAAATAATGTTGTGAAAGAATACAGAAGATATTTTTTCTTCACCATTGGGAAATGGAATGGAATTTGTCTGCTTGTAACTTAGGAAATATGCAGTTCACTTACTTTCCATTGTCTGGTCTGAAGTATTCAAAAGATTACCTTACTTTTCTGTATCAACACTTCCTTCATTTCAATGTTGTCTTATTCTGTTGATTAGAAGTTCATGGCAATCAGATTCTTAAATTAGAGCACCTCCAAAAATGAAAATTGAGTTTTACAATTTTTATGACTTTTTAGACTAGCTTTACTGTTGGAGACAAATGCTAAAAAGAAAGACGAGAAAATCCATGCAAACAAACTGAGCGCCCTGCAGCCCATACAGTGGATAATAGCTTTTCCATCCTTTCCATCATTCTTAAGTGTGAATGGATTATCCAAATTGCTGTGCATTTGTATTGAAAATGCTTCTTATTAATATAATCAGACTCCTTTGTGTGGAGAATGATGATGACACAGTATACTGTCCAGGGTTCAGACGTAACAGTTATTTTTCTCCTTAATAGCTAGCGCAGTGCTGTCTTTTCTACTTTAGTCTGAGAACAATGTTGATAACAACAATGTTTTTAGTTGCTGTTAAGTAGTACTTTGATCAAGGACTTCTCAGTCTCTCATGCTCTGCCAGTGAGGAGGAGGGGCTCAAGAAGCCAGGAGGAAGCAGAGACAGGACACCTGAGCCAAACTACCCAAAGGGATATTCCATACCACAACATGTCATGCCCAGTATATAAACTTGGAGGAGCTATCCGGATGGCCCAGAGCACTGCCTCGGTCGGCCTGGGTGTTTGTCAGCTGGTGGTGAGCAATTGTAGTGTATATCACTTGTGTGTATTATTTTTTCTGCTTCCCTTTTTAGTTTCGTATTCTCTTCCCTTGTTATTTCACTTATTATTATTATTATTATTATTATTATTATTATTATTATTGGTTGTGGTTGTAGTAGTTTTGTATTATACCTTTGTTATTGGACTGTTCTTATCTCAACCCATAGGATTTACATTCTTTCAATTCTCCTCCCTGTCCTGCAAGGAGCAGGGGGGAAAAACAGGAGGGAGTGAACAAGCAGATACGTGATTCTGCGCTACCAGCTGGGGTTAAACCATGACGTAGACAATCAATCTGAATTTGCAGAATGTAGCCATCGATATATCTAGGCTTCTTTCCAAAGGAACTGGTATTTAAAATTTGAATCTGAAATTCTACTTCTTGGAGGAATGGAAGTAAAATGAACCTATACTCTTAAACAATATCAAATAAATGCTGATTAGGGAATCCTGCAGAAGTGCAAAATATAGGTCAGGAAAACCAAACCCAAACCTGTAAAATTGCTCTTTCTTCAAGATCAAAGCTGAGAAGTGGTCAGTTTTCTACACCTTTTGTTCATTCTTACTCTAGCTCTTTGCTATATGTTTTGTTCAGCCTTGGTTTAAGGAAAAAAAAAAAAAAAGATATGATAAAAGAAGAAAGCCACCTACTTCTACTTTTCATTTTTGCATTATCAAGAAAGTGTGATTATGGGGTCTGGTATTTTTTATTAAAATAGATTCAGAGATAAGTACCATTTCCACTGCAATACGTTTAGGGTCATTACTTGTTTTGAATTCATGTGAGGGAGCATAGGTGACTATGAGTAGTTTCATCATCTGTATTTAACTTTCTTTTTTGTTAAACCTTTTCTTTGTTGGATTTTTGTTTACCTATACATTCAGGAAAACAGAAAGTAGCTTGTTTTCCTTCCAAGCTGTTGTAAGTACTATTGTTTACAGCTTCTAAATGACTGAAGATTAATTTATACAAAAAACATTGAAAATATAAACTGCCATAAAGTAATAATTTTTCTCATTTGCTTTAACTTTAGACTCCTTAAATTATTATTGTTTCTCTGATATGACAACAGCCTAAACTTTGAAACATTTTTTCTTTGAATGAAAATATTTCTCACTTACTAAATTTGGGAAGAGTATTTGTAAGTACTTCTAAATCAGCTAATATTTACCTTCTAATCTAGCAGGGAGAGTTTCTTGTTCATTAATGCAATCTCTACTTAGAGTTTAGTTGGGCTAATAATCTTCAGAGAAAAATCACAAATTATTCTCAGTTCAGGAATTTAAAATAGCAGTGCCAGTGAAAAATTCTGATATGCTCAAAGATGTTCTTGACCATTGGAACGGTATTCATAATTCCATGCTTCACTCAATTCTCATGAGAGGTGCACAGAGAAGAGAAAAATACTTATGCTATTGCTGGTATAGTTGCTTTTAACAGACTGTGAACAAATACTGGAGTCTTTGTCCATAATTATCCAAAAGCATCTGTTAAATGGTCATTGTAAGTCTACTTGGCAAATAATGTGAGAATGTCTTAGAAAAGGAATGTAGTGAAACAGAAAGCATGATGCTGTTACCATAGAGACCTACGAGGTACACAGTCCTTGGAATTTGCTTGAAGTTCTTACTGCAGCAAAACAAACACAGAATAGATAGATACAAATAAAACCAAGGGCAATTGCTGGTATAGAATGACTTTGAGAAGAAGAAAATCCACCAGCTTGGAAAACAGTAGCTAGCAGAGGATATGCCAGTGTTTTAAACTCACGGATGGGCAGAAAAGACAAAAAGGGAAAAATTATTGCTATTTCTCATGATTAGGAAAAAACAAACAAAAAAATCCACTCCAAAAAACAAAAAAAGAAAAAGAAACAAGCAAACAAGCAAACAACCAAAAAAACCCACAAAAACATTCCGACTAAATAATAAAGTTGAAGTTTTAAAAATAACTTTCTATAAATAACATTATTAAATTATGAAATGCACTGACAAATTACAGTAAAGGTATGAGTGGGTTCAAAAATAAGGTACACAAATTCAGAACAGAGACATTTAGATTATTAAAAACAATAGTCCAGCAAGGTTTTAATGAACAGAAGCTTGGAGGATATCCCAAGGGAAAAATTGGTTGTCTTTTTTTTAGAATAACATGCTGATCTACACAAAGTGTTTGTTTTACCCTAATATGATTTTCTTGTGTTTTTAACTCCCATGCAACCTTTTGCTTAAGCCTGTTATGTATAAGGCTTATGCCATTCTACTACAACTGGATTTAATGTATCAAGAATAGTACCAATAAAAATCTCCTTTAAATCATCTCTCTATAATAATCTACCCAAAATCTGAAATGTATACCAAGCCTCAGTGTACATTTGTGATAATGTTTAACTAATGTTCATAGTTGACTTCAACCTGCAGTAGTTATCAAATATTTGTGCCCTTGCTGTGGTACTTCTGTTAGAGAAAGAAAATAATTATATTATTGATTGTCCAGTTATGTCAAATGTGATATCAGCAACAATAATATTTTTCTGATTACAGTGTAGGTAAACACAACAAATTTCCCTGTAATTTATTTCCAGGCTTACTCTTTTCAGGAAGTGTTTAAAAAATATAGCAGTCATCTTCCTCCTGCCTCCACCCAGTGTGTACTACATGCGCTTCCCTATTGGCTGCCTGAGGTTTCTTTAGTTCCAGATTTTATGGCTGCAATTGAAACAGTACTTCAAAACGTTTGGATTTAATGATCTGTTCTTTCCAAACTGTAGCATCTGCTCTACCAAAAATCTTCCTGAGTTAACACTTGCTTTGGTCTTCTGCATATTTAGTGTTTCGGAAAGTGGTTTCTGTGATTACATTTATATGGAGAAATTGATCTACTCCAGGCCACTTATTAACCTCAAACTAAATGGCATACCATGGCTTGTGTTTAGATTGAATTTTGGCTAGCCTCCTTAAGAGCTGCTATACTACATGATCCTGGCCTCGTACACAATGCATTGGAGCTCATGTTGTAGCATTAGGGTTTATGGCTGCAGTCTGCGATGGTTCTTCCTCAAGGGGGAGGTGGTCAGGTCTCGGTTCTCATCAGTGACACAAATTGAGACTGAGGTAACCTGATGAACAGCCTTCTTTCTTTTCTGATTTTCCCTGTTTATGCCCTAGTATTGCCTCCATCCCCCAAACAGGGCTTTCTCTATTCCCTGTACTGCTAACCTTGTCCTGTGTCTGGCAACACTAAATGTTCAGCACACACTCACAGCAGCAATAGAGATAAAAAAGATTTAACATTTGCCTTGAAAGAAGCTGTTGATTTTGTACTAACATAATTAGTGTTTTTGCATTAGTACAAATATTATTTTAGCATTGTTCTGAACTCTTAACATTTTATGCCATTTTGGTTTTATTTCTGAATAATACATGATTACTATGCTATAGCATTAAACAGCACTGGCACTAAACTCAACAAACGTTAATTGGCTGTTCTTCTAGTGCTTTTGCTTTTAAATATCTCATTGCTTCAAGGAAAAGCCATTTGAAAATTAAGGGATTGATATAATTAAATTAAATTTTAATCAGAGGTAGGTATGGAAATTCTATGTTTATTATTCCAGTAAGAAGCACTGACAGTCTTCTATCTCTTTTGTCTCTGTGGTGTATGCCATAGAAGTGGGAGAAATGCAAAGACAGTTAACACCAGAGACATTTAGTGATATTAGTGAGATAAACAGTTTGGGGTTTTTTGAGAGTACATTCTGATATGTTTCAAGTGTTCTTCTAAGGTGGCTTAATTTACTGCTGAACTCATACATTTGGAAAAGAATGTCAGATCCCAGTATAATATCATAAAAACAAAACCCAACCTAACTTGCAATTTGACTACTTCATTGTAGGTTAGCTTCTTTTGCAAAACCAATTGTCTGATTACCAAGTATTGTCTCTCCCAGAAATAGTGTCTAATTGATAGTCAAGAAAAAAATGTGCATTACACCATGTGATCTTTGACTAAGTTGATATACAGCTTATTTTAAGAGCTAAGAATATATATTGCGCTACGTTTACCTACCCCTTACATGAAATTTAGCTAATAATCTGATTAAAAGTTGGAGAATCAATAATTCTTCAAAAGAGATGAGAGAAGGAAAAAAAAAAAAGAAAACAAGCAAACTACCTCTCTGTACCTTTTTTTTTACTGAATAGTCAACTTTTGCAGAATTTTTGGTTTGAGATGTTTTGTGGCTTTTTTTTTCATTTATTTGTCAAAGCTAGGCACTTACGAAGTTCTAAGCCAAACTTTGAGTGCTCAAATAACAGGTTTCGCTGTTTATTTTTTTTCCAGTGGAAAACATTCAGAATCTTTTTCCTTAATTTAAAAAGAATTTATCATCATCTGTAAATTCTTGTAAATGTAGTAAATTTTATTTAAATTCCTAAGCATGTTTCAAATGGCACATGCATACACTGAACTATGCAGTATATTGTACAGAATTATAAGGTGCATCAGTGAAGTTTTATAAATTCATATACTAGTTTGCAATAACCAGTAGGGCTTTGAGTTGAAGTCTCAAGAAATCGCCTTCTAAGCTGTCTGAGGTATTGTGATGTACAGTTTAATTTAATTAATGGTAAGGGATAAATATTTACTATCATAATACCCTCATTTATTTATATTCAGTTCCCACAATCTCGTAGTTTTCACTCAAATAAATAATGAAGATTGTTTTTTCAATGCGTCAAAACATCAGGCAGTTCCTGGAGAAGTTAAATTTAGCATGGTCCAGCAACTATTTTTGACAAGTAGATGCAATTCCAGCATTTCGCAGAATGAGAGTTATGTTGTGTGGACCAGGGTTACTAGTGTTGGAAACTAGTGGTGGGCCCTTGTATCTTAGTGACATATGTGCACTTTAAGATAGCCAAGTGTCATGGGTTCAGCAGTAGCAGTCATTTTTCTCCTTCTTGGTAGCTGGTGCAGTGCTGTGGTTTTGATATTCGGCCTGGGAACAGCATTGACAACACCAGTGGTTTTAGTTATGGCTTAGTGATGTTTGGTCTTGCCAAGGACTTTCTGAGCCTCATGCTCTGCCAGGGAGGAGGGGAAGCCAGAAGGAAGCAGAGACAGGGCACCTGACCCAAACTGACCAAAGATGTATTCCATACCACAGCATATCATGCCCAGGATGTAGAAACGGAGAGCAGAGGCCTGGAAGGGTGGTGGGGGGTTGGTGGCTTGATCGAGCTGGGTATACATGGTGAGCTGTTGTATTTTCTTCCCTTGTATTTCTATTGTCATTATTATTATTGGTGGTGGCAGTAGTGGTTTGTGTATTACCTTAGTTACTAAACTGTTCTTATCTCAAGCTGTGGGAGTTGCATTCTTTCGATTCTCCATGTAGCAAACTGTGTGGCTGATTTATGGCTTAAACCACGACACCAAGACTTTTTTTAATCCTTATGGCTTAAAAACATGTTGATTTCTGTAAATGTCCTCCATTTTGATCTATTATTGTTACATTAGTCAGCAATTTACAGTATCGGCAGTATCAAATCCAAAAGAAAACAGATATGGGTCAACTTGAAATTTGCTTAAAAAGTTGTAGTTGTCATCAGACAAAGGATGAACTAAGCATAAATAAAGAATATCTGTAAAAGGTTAAACCAAGTAATATTTGACTATCCCTAGCTAAAACAGACTTTAAATGCAACAAAACTAGTGGTTTGGTTAAAAAAAAAATAGAGAGAGAGAAGAAAAATGAAAAGAAAAAAGATAGTTAGGACTGAACTGAGGTGAGAAATAAATAATTTAAAAATTGAATCACAGTTTCAGCCTCTTTTCAGTTTCTGCATATCCTTTGTGCTGTTACCAAGTTGTTGAACCAAAGTCACAGAAGAGATCAGTTGTATTCCCACTACTCTGTCAAATTCCAGTCCTATCACAGGAAAAAGAAATATACTGTGTACGACAAGATAACTATTTTTTATTATTTCAGTAAAAAATAATCATTACTCTAGTTACAATGATGCAAACAGATTTCAAAATATACAGTTAAAATGACATCCAACATCATCCTAGGCCTGTATTTGCCTATATTGCATTTCACTACAGGGTCATAGGCAATTCCTTCAGCACAGAATAACTGCTATTTATTACTGTCTATTAGTTACAAAATATGTGTAATAGGCACTATAACAGAAAATTGTAGAAAGTTAAGCAAAAGCTGAAACAAAGAAGGTAATTGCTTAAGAAACAAAATGCTCAGCTGAGGATCAAACTGATTTATTGATTTATTAAGGATGCAATCAGCTGATAATCAGTGAATCATATAGTCAGGATTAAAATCTACACTAAAACAGGTATACCACAATCCTAGACATTTGCAAACTGCTAATAAATTCCTGTGCAATTCTAAACATTCTTCTGTAACTAATGGCAGGAAGTTTTAACTATATGTACACACAATCATACTGTTACATGCTCACACATTTCACGCAATTTATGCACACCCTGAACTGTGGAAGTTATCATCACCCCTTTCCCAGTTGTGGTGGCACCCTTGGTGCAAGCCCCACTTCTAGGAGATACAGCTGCCCCAGTTTTCTCTGCCTGCCTGCTGCTACCAAAATCCCTCTGACATGCAGCCACTGTGTGGCACCCTGGGTTGTGACCCTGCACCTTGAAGTGGGGTCCCTACATGATGCTCTTTCTCTGCATTCCACTACTGTGTGCTCCCCTCTGCACTGCTCTGTCTGGGCAGTGGTCAAGGTGTCTGGGAGATGCTGCCAACAGGGACAAACCCCCTCTGATGGCTGTCACTGCCCTTTCAGTGCCTCTTTCTCTGTCACACAGGTCTATTCTCCTTCTATTTCTTTTCAGGTTGAATTCTTCTTTATAATTCCCTTACTGTTTAATCCTGCTGACTATCTTCCCCTTTAATCTGATCGGTTTTGGGCAACTGGTCCACCAGAGAGATTTTCGGTATTTCATATACATGCAAACAAATATTTACGCTCACTTTCCTACCTCAAGAAATATTTTTATCCATGTCATGCGCTAAAGGAAGCCTGAGTGAGCACTTCAAAGCTAGTAGTCTACTGGGCAATAAATAAATTGCTGTTACTAGCTAAAAGAATTCTTTAGATAGGCTAAGATAAGTTTAGAGAAAGTGAGAAGTCCCAGCATTTGTGTTCTGAGAATAACACATAGCCCATTAGCTTTCATAGCAATAGCAGCACTATATTTACAGAGCAATATGGCAAAAAAGACCAATTCCAAGGAATGCAATGTCATGTCCTCGAATGGGGAAAAATATCTCTAGTCTGTATCTTTCAGAACTATGTGAATAGGACTTCCTTACCTCCTTCTTTTTCTATGAAAACACAAAGAAACTACAGGTCTTTAGAAAATAAGACAGATAACTTACCTACTTAAAAATTTTTATACAGAAACATGGTTAGTTTTTAAATCTTCTTACTGCAACCTCCCTCACATCCTCCCTTTTCTGTCTCCCACAGAGTAAGGAAATAAAATCTAAGCCTTTCAGGGCAAAAAATAAAAAATGATGGGTCACAATAACTTCTTCAGAACCTGTGAAGTCTCAGAACAACATTGACTAGTGTTGTCTTACTGCAATTTTAACACACAAGTCTGTTTTCAGAGAAGTACATATACATTTGATACGCTGGAAGAAAGGAATGTCATGCAGAGGGACCTTGACACACTTGTAAGTGTGTCACACTTGATGCTGTCCTTATGAAATTTGACCTGACAAGTGCAAGGTCCTGCACCTGGGTCAGAGCAATCCCAGGCATAGCTGCAGGTTGGGCAGAGGAGAGATTCAGAGCAGCCCTGTGGAGAAGGACTTTGGGGTACTGATTGATGAGAAACTGAACATGAGCCAACTTCAGTGTGCACTCACAGCCCAGAAAGCCAACTGTATCCTGGGCTACATCAAAAGGAGTGTGACCAGCAGGTTGAGGGAAGTGATCCTGCCCCCATATTCTGCTTCTGTGAGACCTCACTTGGAGTATTGTGTGCAATTCTGGTGTCCTCAACATAAAAAGGGCATAGAACAAGTCCAGAGGAGGGCCACAAGGATGATCAGGGGGCTTGAGCTCCTCTTGCATGAAGACAGGTTGAGAAAGTTGGGGCTGTTCAGCCTGGAGAAGAGAAGGCCGCGTGAAGACCTCCTAGCAGCTTTCCAGTATCTGAAGGGGAGTTATAGGGGTGCTGGGGAGGGACTCTTCATTAGGGACTGTAGTGATAGGACAAAGGGTAATGGGTTCAAGCTTCAACAGGGGAAGTTTAGATTGGATATGAGGAAAAAATTCTTTACTATAAGGGTGGTGAGGCACTGGAATGGGTTGCCCAGGGAAGTTGTGAATGCTCCATCCCTGACGGTGGTCAAGGCCAGGTTGGACAGAGCCTTGGGTGTTATGATTTAATGTGAGGTGTCCCTGCCCATGGCAGGGGGGTTGGAACTAGATGATCTTAAGGTCCATTCCAACCCTAGCTTTTCTATGATTCTATGATTCTATTTCTATGTAAGAGTATCAGGTCAAATCTTTGAACTGATTATGTTCTGGGGCCTACTTCCTCCGTGAAAATTTGAGCTATTAGGAAAGTATAACTGAAGGATTCTTTTGTAACTGTAGAGCTTCAAAGATGGACTCCACTTCTGGTGAAATCAGAAGACCTTTATTTTGGGTCTCACATCCCTTTTACAGTCTACTAAATGCTAAGTGGTAACTTTTCACTCTCTATCTTCCTTATCATCCTGCTTTAGCAAAACTACTAAGGGTTACAAATAGTCACATTGTTTGGTCTGTTTTTGAGATGCATATCCTTCTTTATCTTACAAACTGTCTGCTTTGTTTTGCTAACTGATCTCTACCCTTCACTGTTGTCTTTACAGTTCCCAAGGCTTAGGCCCTACTAGAGAGACGGCAGCTGGTGTTTTCTTTACTGTTCCCAGGGCTTAAGCTGGAGCAGGGCAATAATGCCTGGATTCATTTCATTAACTATTTCTATCCCGTCACCCACACGTAACTTTCTTTTGACTCTTTCTCAGATGTCCCCTACTGCAACTAACTCCACATCTTAATGCCAGATAAGTGGAGGTGACTGCTAAGTTTCAGACTGTCTTTTGTGCCCCATGCCCCTGGCTTCCTTATCATCTTGAAGGACCAGAGCATGGGGACTCAAGAAACAAATGTAGACTTCAAAAAGAGACTTAGATTCCTGGCTTCTTTCCATTAACTAAACTGTGTAACTATCCAACTAACTATCAAGGATCCCTTGATAGCCAAGATAGTTATTGCTATACCAAACTGGACATTCATGTTTGATAGTTGCTGTTTTATTTGTTGCAAGCAGTCTAACTTTGTGTATGAAAGTTTGCATTTGACCTTTCTTTTCTAAGCATAATCAAAAACATGCCTTTTATTCCTTTGCCTATTATTTGCTTTGGCATAGGTTCCTTGTGCTTTCTGGGCTTCCCCAACATGAGGGGCTGAAAGGGCACAGGTCTCCCAGGGGCCCAAGGTCATGCTCATCAGCTCTTAACCCATATCAGATAACACTTGACAACAGTGTTCAGATTCTTGATTGCAGCTCCTGAGTTACCATTTTTCTGCTTTAATATAGTATTCTCATGGTTAGAGCACCAACAGGAAACAAATGTTGAGTCTTTTTTTTTTTTTTGTTGAAACCATACAGTCCTGCTTTCTTACATACGTCTGTCATTAAAAAAGGATGTCTTACGCAGCTACCATCTTACATTCCAACATTGAGTTTTCATTTTGTAACTGCTTGCATTAGGTTTAGTTTTACTTCATTTATTTATTTAATTTTACTAGCAGCAGATCAAAAGTACAGTATTCCTGCTTTGAAGTAACTTCAGAGATTGGTTTAAAGTGTCTTTTACTTCAGTCTTAGTAACACTTTCTGTATCAGTACCTCTCTCTGATCTCATGTATTTCCCAAAGTCCTTTGCAGAACTTATCTCAAGCTGCACCCTCTGAGTTCAGAGCTTCAGAAAAAAGAATAAAGTAAGAAGAAATATGTGCCTGTGTGTGTGTTTAAATACCAGCTTTCAAGAAAGGTGTTCAAAGCCATGCAAACAGTCCGAGGGGTTACAGACACCACTAAGCCAGAAATAACAGAGATATATTGTGTAATTTTTATTCCTACTGTTGAGTACTTAGTAACTTAAATGAAACAATTAACTTCAATGACACTACTTGCTAAGCTGAGAAATCCTTGAGGAGCTTGAACCTTTTCACAGTCTAGCAGGTACCACCTTTAGCATTGCAGGTTTCAAGCTGGTTAAATTATTTGCCTTAGTAGAGAGCTATAGTCTTGTGCTTTTTTAAAGAAGGTGATTTTTAAAAGATATGATCCAGGTTAATTAGTCTGGCCATCAATGCAAATATTATTTTGTAAATATGCAAAAAGTATATTCCAGGTGTACTTTTGTATTAAAAAGAAAATAAAATTAATTATCTACTGCATGCGTCCTGTACACAAACATATGTTCCACAAAACCGAGTTGAAAAACTTGGATTATTTTCTTCTATTTTCAGTATGCTGGAGCACTGGCATTTTAGCAGTCATTAATTTAGTAGAAATATACGCTGATGAATCTTTAGGATTTTCTTTAATTCTTGTAGAGCTGGCTAAACTGATAACAATACAGGTGCAAAAACATATTTATTTCCGATTTCTTTTTCAATTGTTACTGGTACTTCAGGCTGTAATAGTATAATTTCATATTCCCAATATGTGTCACGATGCCCAAATGTATCAGGGGCATTCCACCATTTTTTTTTTTTTTTTAATCAAATTCTGCATATATAAATTGGGATCCAATATATGCTATGGCAGAACTTCATTGACATTTTAAAGAGCTTTGCAAAGTGTGCTTTCTCATCCTTGTGGTTTTACAGAACCCTTTGTGTTGGTAATTGCCTTCTTGCTTGCAGTGCCATTTTGTAGCTGTGCTCCTTCTAAGAACTACTTGCACGAAGCAAACAGGGTAGATAGCAAACCAGATTTTCCTCCTTAAAGATTTTCTTCCTTAAGAAGGCTGAATCCATTCTGCATCTTTTACACAGTTGATGGTGTCTGAACATAAATAAGTCACTCTCTGAAATGCGATTTCTTTTTCTATTTTGCAGAGTTGGCAGTTCTGACTCAATTTGTCAAACTATAGCAAGCAGCTACTACAAATTACATATTTTGCAATCAGCTGAAAAAAGTAATGGCTTCTTTGATACTGTCATGTATGACACTAATAGCTTGTTGATCAAATCTATACTGGCAGAAATTAGTTCAGGCAGAAACCTTCTACAGCTTGAGGGCCTGGGTCTGGGGGACACAACCCCACAATATTTAAACAGATTTTAGAAAAATTATCCTGACAGTTTTCTCAGAACTGTCATAGTTTCGGTAGGAGACATGCATTGCTTGTAGCCTGAAGCATGTGCTGCTATGTTGGATATCATTAATGAAGTGAAGAGTGTGGGCAGCTGACCTTCTCTCCCTCCCCTACCTGAGTTTGTGCTTGCCTTCAACTGAACAGAATAACAGCCCTTTTCACAAGAGTTGGAAGAACTGCAAAATTGCTGTGCCATGAGGAGGAGAGGTATGAAATATACTTTAAACAGAGATTTAAACATGCCTTCTATAAGCTATGAAGTTAATTAAAATATAGCATATTTCTCTATAGGGAGTGGTCAGGGAGGGAGGCTGAAGTGAATGGTTTTAAACATAGGTCTCTTTTTTGAAAATGAGCCTGGAATCAAACTTCGTTTATATTCATACCTACATTAACTTCAGTGAGTTCAATAGCGGCATGATGTTTAATAAGATTAAGATGTTTGCTGAGCACGGGTGAAGTCTGAACCTCACAGTACCATCAGAAGGAACTCGGCACAGCATAAAAGATAGTTCTGCAAGATTACACTTTCATCTTTTATTGAGAGCAATTTTGTTGACAGAATTGCATGTCCAGAATTCTTAAGACACCTTAAGGCATTTTATTAGCTTATGATTTTGGCAGATTTCCAGCCTAGGAAAATTCGTTCAAAATGCAACTGCTTGCATGTAGGAGAAACAAACAAACAAAAGCTTTTAAGTGAGAATCTACAATAAATTAATACTAAAACGAGAAATAACAAGTTTGCTAGAGAAGTAGCTTGTTAGGATTGTGATATGTGTCACCTACACAAAGAACCCAGATCCCTTATACTGTTCCAAGAGTTCCATATTGTCATGGGTTCAGCAGTAGCAGTCATTTTTCTCCTTCTTAGTAGGTGGTGCAGCGCTGTGTTTTTGACTTGTGGCCTGAGAACAGCACTGATAACAACTGTATTTTTAGTTATGGCTTAGTGATGTTTGGTCTGGCCAAGGACTTTCTGAGCCTCATGCTCTGCCAGGGAGGAGGGG
>JAOEHY010053060.1:0-141396 GCA_025447955.1 Psilopsiagon aurifrons | reverse complement strand
GAACCCATTACCCCTTGTCCTATCACTACAGTCCCTATTGAAGAGTCCCTCCCCAGCATCCCTATAGGCCCCCTTCATCTGGATGGTTGCTTGGTAATCTTTTTCTGGGAAGCACTATTTTTTGTGTGTACTTTATTGTGGAATGATAAATCACTGTAATTTACCAGCATATTTCTTAAAAAAATTGGAGAGTCAGACTATTTGATATGTTCCTTCAAGCTGTCATTCCTGGAGGCATCTAATGAATGCATGACATTTCAGCTTCTGTTTACTGTTTAAAACAGGTCTTTATGCTTGACGTGGTTACCTGAGCAAGTTTGGAATTTATGTTTGTTATTTTCTTTTAAAGGGAAATTGAAAGGAATGGTGGGAGACTTTTTGGGTAGGAAGCAGAAGCAGTCAGTTGTTTTGGGTCATCTGGACTTGGTAAACCTGTATAAGTATTGAGAGCTTCACAAAGACTTTGGGTCCCTTGGCAGTGTCCCTGGGAGTCCCTTGCCTTGCCTTGCTGGAGCAGGTGGCAGAGTGCCCTGTCCCCTGGCTAGAATACAGCCAGCGCCTCTCTGCTGGAATGGGGCCTGTGGCCTTTTTGCATGAGGGGGCTGAGGCTGGAGAAGGGCAAAGCTGCACATCCACATAGGTACTCAAACAGCTGGAGCCTGTATTTTGAAATAACACTAATGTGGGGAATAAGCAGAGCATGGCTGAATGGGAGCATGAGAAAGCCACAGTACCTACCACAGTCAGCTTGTGATTTATGCTTCTGGGCAAGTCAAGGAAAGAAATCAAGGGGTTTTTTTGGGAACGTTGCTCTGAAAGTATAAATGTCTGTAGGGCTGGAGGTGCTTGGGCTGTGTCTCTGGGAGAGGGGGCAGGATTATTTGGAAATAGAGGCTTTGTAGAGAAGGTTGGCCTGCTGCCTTGTTCAGGCTCACAGGGCTCCAAAGCTAATGAAGAAACCTTGTGTTTCTGAGGACCTTCCAACTGTCCTTGTTGGGACCTCCTTTTCTAGGGAGAGGTATTTGGTAAGGATCAGGGAGAATCTGGCAGTGGCTGTGGGGAAGTGCAAGGATTTGGAATGGTGCTCAAGGAAAAAGGCATAGAAACAGGGGCTGGTCTCTCTCCATCAGATGTATTGGCCAATGCTGCAGTGGAGTCTCATTGGATCTGCGTTTGTTAGTCCTCCTGGAAAACAGGAGGCTGAGTGACTTTATACCTGTTGGAAACTTGGTCTCTGTTGTTGAATGGTGTGGGCTGGTTTTGCCAATTAGGTGCCATGTGAAATGGGAGCTGATACTGCCATGTTGCACAGGGCATAGTATTGCCAGCACTGAATAAATGGCAGTGAAATAACTGACAAGCCTGAGTTTGCAAAGATAAGGGAAAACAGCTACAGCTTTGTATATGCTCCTGGACCAAGGATCACTTATCATTGCGTGGCTGTGAAGCAGCTGGGAGCTCTGGTTTCAGTCCATGGTGGAGCTTTCAGGGGCAACTGCAGTGTAAGTACAGCAGGGTCCATGATCAGGAGGTAATTGGCGTGAATGGTGTCTCAGAAGAAAAAAGTTTCCAGAGAACATGCCCCTCGTGTGTATAAAGCACAGATAGAACAAGTTGCAAACGTATAGGAAGCATGTCAGCGGAGTATGCTATTTTTGCATAATTCAGCAACATCAGAGAAATGTGTCTGTGAAAGTAAACAGAAGCGCTCCAACAAATGTTTGTTTGGGGCTGAGTACCAATGTGCAGGGGAAAAAACCACTGAAGTCTTTGAAGGATCCCAGTAAACCCACAGCTCCCAGGCAGTAGTGAGTGGTCAGGCAGGGAAAATCGTAAATAAAGATAAAAAAAATAACATCCTGTATACAGAAATGTGCAGCGCTATAGAGATGGCACTGTAACAAAAGGATGAAGACATTGTAGTGTGCGGTTGGCATGGAGCAGCAGAGAGATATGAAGTTGCTGTTCATGGATGGCCGCTTGTTCCTAAGAGCTTTCCTTCTGGAGGTGCCAGTGGAGACTGCTGTTAGCTGAAGGGTTAGGGGGCAGCTCTTTATCTTCAGTGTTTTGGGGGGACTTAGAGCCTTGTGCTCATGATCAAGCACGTAACAGTAACTTAGATGTACTGAGTGAGGTTATGCAAGTAAACCTTCAGGTTCCTGATCTGCATTTCAGGGCTTTGCTGGATTCCCTTCCCCCACCAAACACTCTACTTTTAAGTCGGTGTCAGTGTTGATTTTCTGAAGAGATGAAAGCGGGCTGCCTTCAGCAGGGCGTGTAGTCTGATGGCTGGAGTTGGCGATCCATTCCTGCCACCAGTGGCTTGCCCACACTTCAGGTGCTTCAGTGCCTCTGCAAAGGAAGATGGCTCCTCACGCACAGATTTTGTGGATTCGGGAACATTTACAAAGATTTTCTGACACTTATTGAACATAGTTTGCACACTTACACTTTACCCCAAGTTGGTTTAGCCTAGAGCTGTTGTTCGTATATAAGAGGAACAAGAAGTCTGAGGAATTTGCCTTTGGAGTCAGATTTGGGTTCAGCTGAGCTCATTTCCAGCACATAGACCTGCCTGCCAGGCCCAGTAAGTACGTGCATTCTTGTGCTGGGATTGGGTCCTACTCTGAGCTCCAAGATTTCCCGTGGATCCTGCTTGCCACCAGAGCCTGCTCCAACTTTGCTGTGTTTATCCCAAGCTTGTGGATCGATCACCTGGTTTTGAAATGGTTCCCAAGCTCCTGTTGCCCGAGATGGCACAGTGGGTTTGGGAGAAGCACAGCTGGCTGTCCTTAGCTTGCCTGCAATTTAGACAAGATTAGAGGCAAGCTGCAGATAGCCAGCTTTTAAGAGCAATCTCGAACCTGCTCATCAGAGTGTACACCTCACTTCAGACTTACTGAGACCAGCCAGCTGTGGAGAGCTATTTCTGTACAGGAATTCCTTTAAAGTTTAATGCACTTTTTGCTCGTTGAACCCCAAAATGAGTCACTTAAGGGAGCGGCATCAGATTTTCAAAAGCCTCTACCCACCTGTTGCTTCCACTGCCTTATCTGTGACATGTTTGTGTCCTAGATTATTTGGAGAGGGAAGTAAAATCCACCAGAGAACAGCTTTTGACAGCATGTGATACTGATGAGGAGGAATTAAGGATTAAAGCATTTTCAGCAGGTGTTTAAAGTTATACTTTTATCAAATTATCTTTAAAAAAGCAGTGCATTTGAATACAGGAAGATAAAAGCTTTTAGAAGGTTTTATTCCTCCCAGAACTACTGATTCATTTTCTAAATGGCAACAAATTTTCTTGCTTGCTGCAATCTGAAGAAAAGATGTTAGTCACGTCTTACTGTTACTCAGAATTTGATACAGAAGGGAGACAGCAGCTTCATACCTTCTTGGCAGTGCTTGCTTTTTGCTATCCTCTTCGCACCAGATGGTACCAAAACTTGTTGCCGTGAGTTTTTTGAGCAAAATTCTCCAGTAGTCTTGGTAGTCAATACTTTTGTGTGGAGGCCTGTCCAGCCTCTCTGCTCACCGGCTTTCCCAGCTCCCCGCTCAAAGGGCTCTCAGAAGCTGGGATGGTTGGCTGGATCAAGCTTGCAGGCACTCAAGGCTGGAGCCACTGCTCCTAGAGCTTGGTGAGGCTCCCAGCCCGAACTCTTGAGAGGACGAAGTTTGGGATGTTGGAAGATGAAAACAAATTTTTTATTGCTAATGCTGGGACAAATTTCATGTTTAGGGTCTCTCTTAGTGAAATTAACAGAGCAATAAGAGGATTATCTTTGTCCGACCTTTCTTCTTAAACCTAATAGGTGAATATTGGAGGCCAGGGATTCATATTCCACCATGCCTGACCTACATCGCAAAGTGATGCAGTGGGTCCTACAAGTCTGTTATATCAGACTAATTCTGGTCATCTGTTAAGGAAGTGCATATAGAATCACAGAGAACGGTTTGGGTTGGAAGAGACCTTAAAGATCATTTAATTCCAAACCCCTTGCCTTGGGCAGGGCCAGGATTCCTGTCACCTAATTTTAGAGAGGCTTTTTATGAGCAGCAAAGTGACATTGTGTTTTTGATACCTTGATGAAATTTTGTGGTTTTGAATACAGTCCCTTCTGTCTAGCTAGATGTTTGTTACCACCATGTCACCTGCTCGAGCACCTCACTTATATAGATGGTTTTATTCTGACCTTATTTCAGTGATACAGGAAAGCAGTTTCTTCATCTGTAAAAAAAGATTTGAGATGCAGGGAGATTTAGGATACTTGCCTGTGAGTCCATGGAATTAAGCTTGAGAGTGGAGCCCTAATCTAGTACCTTCGCTATAAAATACAGCCTTTGCTTAAGCTTCACGATTGAATAAGTAAATAAACCTGTCAGAAACCCTGGGTGCTGCACACTGGAATTCCTGGCTTATAATTGAACAGAATCCTCTAGAATCTAGAAACTCAGGAAAAAAGGGGCCTCAGCTCTACAGGCACATGCCCGTTTTTGAAATACATCCCCCATGCATCAGATCTGACTCCTCTCCAAAACTCTTGCTGGATAAGTGAAAATAAGCATCAGTGCTAAGTGTAAAGAAAATAACAGGAACTTGAGCATGCTTGATGTAAGTACTGCAGGTTGTTTCATCAGGCTAATCACAGAAAATAGGTCTACCCAATGGGACAGCATTGTATAATGTTGTTGAATTTACTCAGCAGTGCAGAATGCGATCTGAAATGCTACCTGTAAGCATTACCATCACTGTAAGTTGTGGATTTGAGGACTCGGGCTTTCTGATTGTTTCTGGCTGAATGCGATTATCTCAATAGCTGCACTTGAAAGCTGTTATTTTATTTTCGTTATGACATTGTAAGAGTGCTCAAAGGATTAAACTTAAATGTATGTGAAGAGCTTGATCCCTAAGAGCATGAGACATACAGATCACGTGTCTGGGCTTGGTTATCATGAGCTCATATAGAAACTGAGTAGGGTTTTTTGACTAAATGATCATTTATGGTTCCACCTTCTCACAAACCCGTGCAGATAGCCATTTTCTTTGTACTGTCAGTAGGGATGAGTATGCATATTGGAGTGTGCTGGTGGAGTTGGGCAGCCAACTCCTGAAGTTGTGAGGATGCTCAGGGGGCTGAGCCAGGGCTGCGTCCCTCTGGAAGTGCCTGGAGGTCCGTCTGCTTCCCAGATAAGAGTTTTCCTGCTTGTGGTGAGGTTTCCCTCACCCCCTTCAACATGCTTGGTTTTTGTCTTACCAAGACCACCAGTGGAGTTATTTTCCTGCACAAAGGGGATTTAGCTGCAGCAGCAGAGGTCACCTGTACATTGGTATCACTGTATCTGTCTCTGCAGAATTACAGTAGCACTGACTTTTTTGGGGTTTATTGCCAAAAAGTTTATATGGGGACCAGAGTTTAGGTTTCTTCATGCCCTTAAAGCTCCCACCAGCCGAGGAGAGTTTGAGGCGTGCACTGACGTAGCCACAGGGCCATAGTGATCCAACTGGGGCAGCAGCTGTATATGGAGTGCAGGAGAAAAGGTAGCTAAGGGTGTTGTCTTCCATAATAGCAAATTAAACTGGGCACTGAGTCACTGACTGCCCACAGCCATCCGTACTGGTCCTCTTTTAGGAGCTACCACCCCTGCAGCGGTGATGGTGAAATAGGGCGTTAAGCTGTACAGCTCGGCCTGTTCACCCCAGTTAAAATCACAGCAGTGCACTTGGGTACACCCATGGGGATGGTTTTAGCTGCCGCACCCTAACTAGCCCTCCTGGTGGTATTTGTGATCCCTTGCTAATAGGTAAAAAGGTTAAGACAGTGTAATGAAAGCATGAAATGTAAGAGTGAGGGGAAAGGAGAAAAAACTGCATTATCTGATTTTTATGCTAGTAAAATTTTGTATGTGTAGTATTTTGAACTTGAATGATATGATGAAATTCTTTTAGATGTTCTTGATGGGGTTGACACCTCAGTGTTTTTCTGTGCAGCAGAGTAATCTGTAAAGCTGTACCAGGTTTTTCTTTCAAGTCCTGTAGGTTGTTGTTTTAATTAAAGATGCCATAAATTTAAGTGCTCTTTTTATTAAAAAAGCATTGAAAATGTTCTAATTGCAACTCACTGCTAGTCCAACACAAGACCATTTTAATTTAAAATCAACAAATGTTTCAGATAGGTTTCTATCACAATTATTAGTTTTTAATTATTTTTGCCATTTTCTCTTATGAAGAATGAAATTATTACTCTTCTGATTCTAAATCTAATTCTGTTTACCAGCTTAGAATGTAGAATTGTTTCCAGGCTTGTTTCGTGAAAGACACTGTAATCTCCTTGGGAAAGCTGGATAGCTGTTGCATCGATGTTTCTTCATCTAAATGGATTAGGAAAATGTTGGTAGAATTTTGAGGTATTGCTTAAAATTGGTCTAAACATAGTAATGTATTTAAGACTGATGCTGAAGCATCAAGATAGTTTGTGTGACATCAATCACAACTTCATGGTCAGTCTAGTCCAGGATGTCATGTTTAGTATCAGATCAGCAAAATTGAAATTTGTAGGTAGCTGTCATGATAGTTGAGTGTGATTTATCCTGATTTATTTTTCTCTATATGCAAATTTAAACCCATTCCAGTGCGCATAGCCTGTACTTCTGTGCAGTGGCTTTCAACATCTTTTGATCAGTGCATCCCTAAAAACCTTTCCAGCAGAGGTGTGAATCCTTTAGAAGTAGTCAGTGGGCAGCGTGCTGTGCTCTGTTGCAGCTGTGGCCATGTTCTCCCCATCTCCTGGATTGCCATGGGGCTGCTGCAGAGACCACAGGTCAAAACCCACCGGACAGGCTGCCAGGGCTTTTGAACCAGTGGGCTTGAGATGCCACTCCTGTGCCATGGGCTAGGATGGCTTTAGTGTTTCCAATTGTCACCTGCATCCCTCCAGGTAGTGCAAGAATGGTCCCTATGAATGATACCCTTTCTGTAGGAGTTTATCAACCTGTTACACTTGGCACAGCAAAGGAATCAATCAAATTAACAGTAAATTTTATGTTTACTAGCATAAAAATACTAATTTTATGTTAGTACTAAGAACTCTGTTCACTGTTTGTTATTTAATGTTTGCCTTAATTACAAGCTAAGTTAGAAAATATGTACACTGGGACATCTTACTTAGCTGTAGACATCATGTGGCATTCTGAATATTTCCCTTAAACGCCCTTAATGAATGAATTGGGCAAAATCATCCATGGCAGACAAAAAATGCTTTTCCGTTTCATTTTGATGGATAGCATCTTAAGCAATGTACACTGAAAGAAAATGTCTAACTAGCGTTCTTATGGGATCAACAATTCATAACTCAATTTAGTCCGAAATCACTGGCTGACAGGTTAAACTGAGAGCTGTCCTCATGTCTCCATTAATCTTCATCTGAAAGTTCCCTGGAAAAGACGCTAGCCCGGGGATGGCTTTGTTGCCTATAGGGGTACAAGCAATCCTCCCTTTACATTGATCTGCATTTCCAGCTGTTCACTTGAATTATGCGTTAATTCGGTCTAGAATTCTGCATAATTTTTTAATCTTGTTTCTTTTAATAAAGTCGCTTGTCAGAGTGGTATCTGAAATAATGACCTTGGTGCATCGCTCTGGGATAATGCTTAAATTCAGTCATATGAGCGTTCATATAAAAACATCCCTTGAGTCTGGTGGGAGCCAATTTGCATTACAGCAGTGCTGAGCTTTGCTCAGGTCTCATATTATAGCATTTAAATATCTTCCCTGTGAGTGGACATCAGTTTTCTGCGGGGGAAAAGAAGGTGGATTCTGGAACTCTTGCATAAACAACTACTCTTGGCAAGCGGGATGCTGTTCTGTTTTCCCTGCTTGTTAAAAGTTCCAGTAAAAAGGTCTCTTGATGCAGAAATAACCCAGAATATAGGCTTAGTCAGAGGAAACTGGAAGCCAAAGCAGGGCTGTACCTCTTCCCTCTGAAGCACCATCCCACCTATGTTTGCATTTGCTGCATTTTTCACGATGTATTGACAGAGAAATGTCAGGATAAGTTTCCAGAAAACAAAGGCATGAATGAATAAAGGCTTTTTTGGTCCTCTTATTCCTGAAACTGGTCATGGTCCTTTTTTTCCCCTAAGCCTGTTAGCTTGGGCTTTAAGCAACAAAACAATACAGTAAGACCAAAAGCACCCGAGCAAGTGTTGCTCACTTGTTAAGACAAGTATAGGACTCGTTTCCTTTTCAGAACGCGGTTGGAAGTCAGTCTTTAAGGAGGAAGATTGAAATGGAACTATTGAGCATAAACTTACAAAGTTGGCCCTGTGCCATAAAGTTGCGGATTTACGTGCGGCATTGTAAGAAGAGCAGGTTATTAACCTTGCTGAGCTCCTGTGAGCATGTATAAATCCCTGTACAAAACCTTCCTAGAGTTTTCCCAGCCTTTCTGCTCATTAGAAAGATTAAGTACAATCCCTTTCCCTTCCCCTCCCATTCTGATGTTCTAGATCATGTTAGCTGCCTCATGGTCTGGGTTTTTTCTCAATGTGTTGTGCCTCAAGTTGAGCACCAGCTTTTATGAATGGCTCCAAGAGATGCGCTTGCATTACTTGGCAGAGGTTTGGCATGGCTTTCTGCCTGCCCACAACTGAACTATTCTTGTGAAGGTTTTTCCCTGCCAGTGTCTGCACCTCCATGTTACAGTATTGGTTAGAATGGTCCATGTAGAGCCTTCTGTGTTTCAGTAGATGCTAAAAAGTCGTTGCAGCATGTTACGTGTGTGCTTCCACTGCGCCCTGCATGAGTTGTTTGACTGAAAGCCTGAACCCGGCAGCCTGGGATGCACTTGGATGTACATTTGTCCAGAGCTTCCTGCATCTCCTGTGTAAACTAGCACTTATGTTTCTTAATTTAACCTCTGTGTTCAGCCTCCACTGGGGCATCTTTCCTTGTTGGTATGGGAGCCGTCAGCAAAGGCCTGCACCTGATCTGCTGGTGAGCCTGGGGGAAGTTTTTTCCCCTTGAAAAGTTCTAGGTGCCCATTGTGTAAAATGTTTCGCAAGTGACGTTGTGCTGGGAAAAGTACATGGCAGGGCAGACGCTGCAAGCTGGAGTGGAAAGGTACCCTGCAAAAGTGATTATACATGGCTTAATTATTTTTTTAAAGAGGCAGAGAATACATTCAGGCATGTTAAAACCTGTGTGAGAAGTGATAATTGAGTGCCTCCCTCCTTTCCCACAGCTGGGAGTAGATAAGACACGCCAAACCTCATGTCTGGCTTCTTTTTGCAGCCCTCTCCTGTGGCAGCTGCTGTGTTGGCCTCTGTTTTGCGACAGAGAGGGGTGAGTGGTTGAGGGGTGTTTGCCTCTTTTCCTCTGCCTATAGCACACATGCAGCACTGGTACCCATGAGCAGCGCTGGTGCTCATCCCTGTCCCTGTGTTGGGGATCTCACCCCACTCTCACTGTGGTGCTTGCTGTTGACCCCTAAATTGCCAGGCCAGGAGCGCACAGGGCTCTTTCCCTGCCCCATCACCTCACCCCAGTGAATGAGGTTTGTGCTCTGTTCCCCTGTCCCATGAAATCACTCTCATTTTTCAGAGTAAAGAAGAGCTAATAGTAAATGGGGGTGGTGGAAACCAGCCTCAAACCACATTTCCAGCTGTGGCTGTAGTAGTTTATTTGTTTCATTTCAAAACCGTTGCAGGCATGGCTGGTTTAAATTTCTTCTCCCTTGCGACCTACTGTGCTGATAAGTGGTCAGCCTAAACAATATCCTCCATATTAATTGATGCAGTGGGATTTCGGGTGATGTTTGGAGGAGTGCCACTCTTGTTTTTAACATTAAGTTACTCTTCAAATGCTATTATATTTTAAAATGGATCTACTACCCGTATAGGTAATTATTAATCTAATTACTAAGCCTGAAATGAGCCCTGAAAGTTGGTGAAACTGTCTGAAACACTGCGAACAAAGGAAGCCCGTCAGGTTTCTGCACCTTTGATAAATGTAAGCCTCTGGAACAAATGAACTGACAGAAATCCCACAAAAATGTCACAGTTAATGGGCTCACTCTTGCCTACGCTGTGTAAGGTTACAGAAGTACTGGTAGGTATTGCTAATTGCAGCCTCCCAGATGTCACCAGGAGGATGGTATAGTGGATGCTACAGTCTGTGAGATGGGCTGCAAGGAGGAGTAATTTTTCTCAAGCCTGTGCCATCTTGGTTGGGCTCTCAAAAGTATAAAGCAATGAGCACTTTTTGCAGAGGAACAAGAGTGGTTGATTGTTTTTCTGTACCCTTCCTGAACATAGCTGCTGTGGGAATTTCAGGTATTTACAGAAGTTATATATAGGATGTTAAGAAGGGTGTTTTCGAAATGCTTACTGTGAGCTTCCTTTGAAGGACAGCCTTTTTCAAATGGGAAAGTGAGATGTGCTGCCCTGGGACTGCTACCTGGGAGCCGCAGCCGGGGAGAGCAGCAGCGCTGCCTGCCACTGCCTTTGCTTCCTCCTTATCCTCCTCACTGGAGCTGTTGAGTTTTCTGGGCCAGAGCCTGGCAAAAGGGAGGAGGTGGCAAAGGAGCCTTCTCCTAAGCCAGACCCTGGTGGGTTATCCCCTGAGAGAGGGGCGAGGGGAGCCGGCTTTAGAGGTACAGGCGCTGCCTGGCTGGTGAGGGGGTTGTGGGGCAATGAAAAGGTGCTGAAAATAGAATCACAGTGTCAGCTAGGTTGGAAAAGATCTTTAAGATCATCAAGTCCAACTGTTACCCCAGGACTGCCAAATCCACCACTAAAGGTTGTCATTGAGGGCCTCATCTGCAGGGTTTGTGAACACTTCCAAGGACGGTGATTCCAGCGCTTCCCAGCTTTCTGTTCTAATGCCTGAGCACTCTCTTAGTGAAGATGTATTTCCTAATATCCAATCTAAACCTCTCCTGACACAGCTCGAGGCTGTTTCCTCTTGTCCTATCACTTGTTACTTGGGAGGGGAGGCTAGCCACCTCCTTGTTCCATCCTTTCAGGTAGTTATCGGAAGCAATGAGGTCCCCCCTGAGCCTTCTCTTCCCCAGATTAAACACCCCCAGTTCCCTTAGCCCACTGAATTGGTTTTTCACCCGTTTCACTGAGGCTTTTGGGCAAGGTGTGTAAGAGAGCTGTTATTTCTGAAGGTGGGAGGGAGGTTTGCTGGCTCACTTGTGTGGTGGCTTGTTCCGAGTGAGACTGATATACGTAAGCTCAACAGCTTCTTGAAGAAAAGGATGGCATCAGCATGGCGGAGGGAGGCACCACTTCTTCCCCTGACAGACTTGAGGTTTCAGCCCACCCTTGGTGCAGCCAGAAGCTCACAGATGTGAAGCAATTGGCTGTAGTATGGCAAAAAGGAGAGTGTTTGTGCTGCTGTGTGTTGCAATGATCAGAGGCTGCTGGGAGCAGCTCAGGTTTTACACAACAGGGACCAGTGCAGAAAAGAATGACTTTCCCTTCCCAGGGAGCTGAGAGCAGCTGGGCTGGTGGAGGAATGAAGAAAGGCATTGCGTCACTGAGGGCAGGCGCAGAAGCGCGGTGCAGCAAGGCCAGATACGCGTTAACAGCTCATCGCTGGTGTGGTGCACCAGCCTGGCCTCCTTGCAGTCGTACAAAGTCTTCTTGATGTGGCTGGTGCTTATGCCAGCAAAACAGTGCTTTTGCTTGAAGAGCTTGTTCTGAGCTTGTTTTTCTTTAGGGAAAAAAGAAGTGCTTCTGTAAGTCATGTCACAGTTTTGCTCCTATAACTGTATTGCAGTGGTCTCTGCAGGCATAATCAGAGGTCATGCTCCATCAAATTTGTGACTGACATAGCTGTATTAGCAAATATTTGTAACATAGGTCTGGCCTCAGTTTTGAGCCTCTGCTTATACTCCTGCACTGCAGAGTGTTTCCTCCTTTAATGTATAGGGGACAACTTTTGGAGAAAGACTTTGGAAGCGTTGGTTGAAAACTGTAAAAGATGAAGTGCAAAATACTAGCTTTCTTTCCTCCTCCTCCTCTTTTCATGTAGGTATGTTGGCTCCGATGAGTGGTGGAAAAAAACCAAGTAAACAACTGGAGGAGGACTTGCATTTTAAATGTTTTGATTTCACTTGTGGGTGACTTGAAAGGATGTGCAGCCCATAAGTGCTGAGTGATAAGGTGATCCTTTAAGATGGGAAGACTGTCTCTGATGGCAAAACATCCAGAGGTCACCAGAGCATCTCTAAGGCAGACTCTGTACTAGTGATGTGAAAACTTCAGTGGTAAAGACCTCTGAACCAGCACAAAGAATATTGTCTTCCGAAAAGAAGTGAAAGGCTGGTGCAGCACTGCAAACCAAGGAGCCTTTGTTTAGCTTAACTGTAAAGGTGTCCTTTGCTACTCTCTTTTGGCCCCTCTTTAAAGGGCTTCCTTTTAAAATTCCACTTCAAAATAGCAGTAGTCTCTTATTTGTCTTTGAGGTATATCCACTCGCTGCAAAAAATAAGTTACTTTTTCTGCCCTAGGTCTGTAGCATCAGTGTGGAAATGCGGTGAGGCTGTGGCTGCTGGTGGAGTAGAAGGCACGGGAGAGTCCCCTCTCCTGGTGGCTTTAGGCAGGGGGGAGGAGGGAGAAAACAGGGTTTTCAAGAGGACTGAAATTCAGGCTCCCTGATATTATTTTTAACAGCCATCTGAATAAAAATTTCTTTATCCGGTAACAGTGGGGGCTGTGTGCGTATGGACAAAATCAGTGCTGGGAAATTATTGGGAAAGTGTGGTCTTTCCTGCAGCTTGGAGATCACTCCATTTGTCAGACAGATGCCATTCACAGGAACTCAGAAACTGTTCTGAGCTCAGGTGGGCTGAATAATTCACTTGTATTGCGGGCATAGGTGAATATAGTCAGTGTGTCTACAAATGCGCCGTGTGTACATTTACTGCAATTTTTATTTTCATTTGGGCCGGGAATGATGCCACAGAAAATATCAGCAGCTTTCTCAGCTACTAAAATCATCTACTACTCTTTAAATTTAAAGAGGAAATGGGTTATTTTCTCTTAGGACTATTTTGGGCCACATACCAACATGAAGCGTTGAAATGATGGAATGACATTTACTACTGCTGGAAATATCAAGTGCTGTGTAGATTTACTGTCTTCGTTTGACAGTGTGGCTGATATTTCACCAACCCAGCTTTTCTGAAGAAGTACAGCTATTGTTTCGTGAGAAGTTTGCATTTCTAATGTGTACTTTAGAATTCCTAAAAAAATCCCACTGAATACCTTAGCACCATATAATGTTTCATTTCTGTGACTATACCCCACAGTAACTGCTACAGGTAAGAAAAATACTCTTCTTATAAATATTAAGGCAGAACATTTTATTAGCGACCTTCTTTTATCAAAAAGGCATTGAACCAGAACTGACAGTAAGCAGTTTTCCACCAACACTCTGGTTGTGCTTCAGCCGGGCAGCATCTGTAGCGCACTCTCTAATAAATAGCTCTGCCGGGTGACTTTCCAGTAATGTTTCACTTCGGGCTAGGCAATCAATTTTTCTTTTCTGGTGAATGGTTTATTCACTGAAATGTGGTTTGTGAGTCTGGGACAGCTGAGAAACTCTGGAGCTGGTTATAAACTGCAGAGGGCCACAGTCAAGTGATACTGCTTCGTTGGAGCTCTCAGGTGGGATTAGGCAGACACGTGGCTGGGTTGGAGGCTGTGAGTGATCACTGTGACTATGGATTTGACTTAAACTTACTCCGTATTTTCAACTGAAAACTTAATTTTCCACATAGACCAATGAAATAGAAAAGAGTGGCTTCCCCACCCTCACCCCTTCACATGCACAGGCACCTGCATGCTGCCGTCTAATCTATGCACAAGAGGATGTGACTCCTCCAAAACTTGGGAAGTCCAGATGAAAGTCCTCTGGTAAGCCTAAAACCTCTATGTTACACCTCTTTGTGGAAGGCACCTTCATAGGAGGCTTTCTTGAGTTACTTATGTTACAGAGATATTCCTGGAACAGTTGTCCTCTGTTTGTCTTGTAAGTAGTTGCTTATGTTTTTCATATAATATTTAAATGTTGGGGCACTAAGAAAAAAGGAGAGCCTGGTGCTGGGAAATTCCCACCTAGGATTTGGAGCACCTCTCCTTGCCCCTTCTCTGGTCATTCTTTTGAATTGTTTTCAGAAGAAGAAAACCAATGCTCTTTTTGGCAGTCTGCTCTGTAGATTGTCAGGAGCAAAAAGGTACAAGACCCACAGCTGGTTATCTGGCAGTGCTGGCTTTGCGCTAATTACAGGTAGCTTATGTGTGCCAGCAACAACATTTTAGCTTTATTGACCGTAGCTTGCAAGCCAGAGGAGAATTTGAACCAGCTCCTGTACCTGCCAATCTATAGAGCATTAGGCCAGCAGCATCAATATGTTACTTTTTTCATACTGCTCAGGAACAGCGTGAGTTTCACATCTTTTGAAGGGTTGAGCTCTCTCTTGATGCAACTGCAGTCCGTGGATCACACCAAGGCTGGTCAGTTCATGAAATCCAGGGCAGTAACTGTCTCCTGAACCAGCCAACTCGGTGGGTATGCTGGGGTTGCTCAGTGCATAAAGGTGCCTCTTTGCTATATGCTTGTGTCCCATTTGACTACAGTTTTGTGATTCTAGAGGCAAAGCTCAATCTCTCTAAGAGATATCATTGTGCAAAACTTGTATAGCCTTCAGTCCTTGTCCTCTGAAATGTGTCTGAGAGGGTGATCACCCCGGCTTGCTCTTGCAGCTCCCGGGGCCATCACCAGTCGCACTGGGATGGTGGGGACTTGCCTGCTGTACGTCTGTCTTGTCCTGGGAGATCCCAAGCACATGCTGGGGGCTGGCTGCTTTTAGAAAGGTCTCTGCTGGAGCCAAGTACCAGGGACCACTGCCAGACCTGAGGACATTCGCGAAGGAGAGAAGGGAGCAGGAGGAAGGCACAGTCCACTTTAACCTTGCTTTGCTTGTATTGTCAGGATGAAATTACCATGAATACAACTATTAGAATTTATGGGTTTTTTTAACTTACTCTTTTCATAAATCATGTCTTTTTGCAGCCTCTTTTTTTGCCACATGAGACAGTCTTACTGTTTTCACCTCTCAGGGTGAAACTCTATGCTTCACTGTGTCTGCCTTGCTTTTCTTGAAGGTAGTCTGACCTGCATTAGCCTTTGCCACAGATGATGAGGATTGCATACGTTATTCCAGATGAGGTCAGTGTCTTCTGTGGCAGCATTCACTCGTGTTTCTGCTGGGCAGGTCTTGCTTGGTGCATCTTTTGGTTACATTTACTTTGTCATTTTTATCACACTGGGAGCTTGTGGTCCTCTGGGATCAATGCGAGACAAAAGCTGTCTTTGTATTGTGACTTTTTCTGCCTGTGTCAACAGCACAAATCACTGGGAAAGTTTTCTCTTTGCATGTCATCATTGAAAACATTATAAAACCTGGCCCTTGAGCCAGATAATTCTCCTTTCAGTGCAACCTCCTTGCAAACTTTTGTATGCATATCAATTCCTATGCCAATTTTCATCATCTTCAGCTTAACTAGTAGTTTTCTGGAAAGATATCTCCTGCCTTTCCTGCCCTGGATGATGGGTTATTTTGTTGGAGAAGTAGATCAGAGTAAGATGCTGCAATCCATATTGCATTTTATTCAATTTCCCATTTCTTCCCATGTTTTCCCCAGTTCTGTCTCTCAGATGTGCTCTCCAGTCTTATGCGTGCCGTTGAGGCCTGACAGGTGGGTATGTCATTGCTGGGATCACTTGTTCTCCAGTCCCAGGCAGGGTCCTGATCCGCAGCTTTTAATATAAAAATTCTTGTTTGTATCCCTGTGGTTGCTTGCACCACTTCTGTCATAGTTTTGGGATGCAGATTCAGAACTCCTGCTGACTGGCACATTTTCAGCTCTTTGAATTTTGCTCCTCAGATACCTCAGATGTGGTGATTCACATGCCTTGCTCCCCCATGCCCTTCCTGAAAATGAAGGCAAAGCATTCATCTTATTTTGAGGCCACACTCAGAGCTGATGGGTTTCAGCTTTCCATCATGAAGCTGTCTTAGCCTGACTTTTGGTAGTTTTGGCTTTTCCTCTCAAAAACCTTTGCTGATCGTTCCCTTTTCGCACCCTGTGGCAGGGCTCTGTGCTCCCTGCCCATCTCTTCCCAGGATGGAGGCTCACACCCTGAGCCCAAGGGAGTCTTCCCCCAGGATTACCATCCTTCGTAGGTTTTGCCCCCTCTTAATTAAAGGAGCAACACCCAGCGTGTTGGTGCTGTGTGTTTCTCCTGCAGGGCAGAGCTATCAGCAGGAGCTGTGTCAGGAGACGTGATGTACGAGTTGTGACTAAAACCGGTCAACCCAGATAAACTTAACTGCGGTGGTGCGGATGCATCTCTGTGATGGCGCTTGAGTGATCAGGTTCTGTCAGGACGTGCAAGATAAAATCTGAATTCTTAATTTATCTCTGACAGTGCCAAGCTGGTGCAGACCAGCCGAGTTTTGCATGAGTGTTTTCTTTATTTCTGCGTGCTGGAGAAATGGTGAGAGCTTACACTGTGGTAATGCCAGGATGAGAAACCTGCTCTGTTGCGGTTGATATCATCACACTAGGTGAAAACAGCAGCTGTTTGGTCATATGCTCACCTGCCTCTGAGCTCCCAGGCTCTGAATAAACAGTAGTTCTAATTCCCAGTGTCGGGTTTTGTGAAGCAGAGCTGTCTCTTCTCTGGGACTCCTTTTTGCTCCTCCCGTCCTCTCCAGCAGCCCTGGTGGGAGTGCTCAATTCATACTGAAGCTGGTAGTACTATTGGTAGTCTTCTTTTTAAGTCTGAGTGAATGGCAGTCTCAGGCTTCTCCACCTTGCCCTATCCTACCAGAGCAGCCAAGCCATAGCATCTCCAACACATCAGGCGACAAGCTCTCTTATTTTCAGGAAGTATGGGATGATTAACATGTGCTTTCTGCTGGTTAGGTGTGACTTTCCTCCTTGGAGTTGCCCAGTGCCTTTTAGAATTGGGGGTTATAGCCATTTTGGGTCTTTCCGTATTTGATGAGAGTGCACTTGTCCTAGAGGAGAAGGAGCTGTGGGGAGTATCTTCAACTTGCCCAGGGTGCACGGGAGGCAGGCTGCAGGCAGGAATCAAGCTCTGCTCTGCACTCCATCCCTGGCAAACAATTTAAGTGAAGGCTGAATTTTGTAAGGGACTGACTTGAAAGTATGAGCTCACTGAGAGAGATACTGGTACCAAAACTTCTGCATGACAGGCTATAAACTTAAAAGGACATCCTTTGCTACAGTGTTTTTCCTTATTATGCTTCCCCTGTGGCCTCATTGCTGAAGTTGTTGTAACTTTTATGTCCTTTATACTAATTATGTAGCATAGCTTATAATGCCTTCGTATTTCAGTGACATACCTCATTCTCTGTCAGAGAGAGTGATCAAAATGTGAAACACTCTGATCGTGCACCCACCAGGGTTTAATTTGCTGCCTATTTTTCTGTAGACCTCTGGAATCCCTCCCCAGTACTTAAGCTGGGTACCTAAAATTAGATACTTGTATTCGTATCTCAGGCACCATCTTAATGATTTGTGTGAGGTCTTTGGCATTGCTTGAAAATCAGATTACTTACCTCTGTGCTTAAATGAGGATATACACTAAACGCTTCCTCTCCGATTCCCCCTCTCCCAATTATTGGCCTTAATTTTTTTCCACAGCACTCTAATCCTTCACGTCCTGCCTCAGTGGTTCCCTGGTCACTCAAGCCAAGTGTTTTAATTTTTATTGTGGGGACTGTGGTGCTGGGTGGTTCTTCTGTGTGCATCGTCTGCCATGTCCCACGCTGCTTCTCCCTCCTTCCTCTTCCAGCTGCCCATCCTCAGCTGTGCAGTGAGTGCTCTGATGGATCCATTCTGGGCTCTCTCTCCTGGTCTGAACATTTTTTTGTTACTATGAAATAAAGGGGGTTTTTAATGCTTTTGGCATGTCCCATCCTCATTGTGCATCAGCAGTTCTCTGCTCCTTTGGCACAAGCAGAAAGTCCTTTTCAAGCAAAGTGTAATAACAATAATGTATAACCTAAAGGTAAATAAATGAACCGCACCTTATTTTTATTTCAGATGAAGTTTGGGCATTCTTTTTATTTTTTTTTAAAGTAATTCATAAATGCACACTCAGTCCTTTCTCATTCTTGTCCTCCATGGGAGCCAAGTGGGCTCCTTCCTCCCTGCAGCTCCCTTGCGGCTTGGGGCTGGCTGCAGCTGCCTGGAATGGATTATAAACCCTCTCCACTTCCCAGGGTGCTGCACGGAAGCTGCTGTTCGTCTGCCCCACATGCTCCGGGGAGTTGCCTTCGTGGCTGCCCATAGATTTGCTTATGTCTGATGATCTGAAATTAGAATCCTTCCCCTGCTTTGCCCTTCTCTGCAAACGTGTAAAACCTTGCAGATTTCCCCTAGGGAAGAAAGGGGGATTTCCCCACCATTAAAAATAAAAGGGAAGGGAAGGGAAGGAGAAATACTTAAAACATGTTCAGATAGTTGTAAATATGATTAAAAAACAAACAAAGCCTCAACTGTGTTAATTATTCACATCCCCTTGTATAAATATAGAAACACAGAAGAGGGGTCTTTCCCTTGGGCTACCTGCTCTTCTCTTCCATGAGCTTATTACCAAGGCCCCACAGTGCTTTGGCAGTGCCATGCTTCTGTTTTTTCTTCCCTTAACTGTGATTTGGCGATGGTTGATTGTCAGCTATACAGAGATTTTAGGTCTCATAATGCACCTCCCTCCCTCCCTCTCTTTTTATCTTTTCTTCCCTTGCTTAGAAATTCTCATAGGTGTGGTGTTGGAGGAGCAAGGCTTCCCACATCTTTCCTTTAACAGTTCTTCACAAAGGGAATGTGGGTTTATTTTTCTTTCCCCTCCTCTTCTTTTGGAACAATCACCCAGCATTGTTCTAACCGTGACAGACACAAAGGTTTCATGTTAGTGAGACAGTTGCAGAGAGGTTTTGCAATTCCAGCTCTGCTGGCCAATTCTTGCAGATGTGCAAATGGTCTCCCCAAGCTTGTCAGGATGTTCATCGTTGTCAGCCTCAGGTTTCAGGAGTAGCTGTTTTCTTTGACAGTTAGTATAAGCTGTGTTTGGTTTAAAATGACTTTTTCCCACAAGTGAAAAGGTTCTAAGACATTTTATATGTCATAGAAAGAAAACACAAAAAGGAGAATGTTTGTCATTTATTTTCACTGGTTTAAAAATCAACCAGCTTCTGTGATCCACTGCAGTTGGTCTAAGGGCTCAGCGTTGTACGTAGTTTCATTGACTCCATCGAGAACAGGGAAGCTGGGAGCATTTCTGAATTACATTTCTGAACCCATGAGTGCACCCAGCCCTGTCAAACAAAGATGTGGCCACACAGCACAGCAGCCTCTCTCCGTCCATCCATCCATCCATCCACCCATCTATCCATCCATCCATCCATCCACCCACCCATCCATCCATCCGTCCGTCCGTCCGTCCGTCCATCCATCCATCCATCCATCCATCCATCCATCCATCCATCCATCCGTCTGTCCGTCCATCCATTCGTCCATCCATCCATCCATCCATCCATCCATCCATCCATCCATCCGTCCATCCACCCATCCATCTCATGTGGGTTGCAGTGTTTCACTTTGTGGAGGGCAGCCCACAGCTATGGGATGGTCAGAGCCAAGAGTTGTCAGGACACCAGGACCCTGGAGCATTCTAGACCATTTACCTTTATCTCTGTCTTGATAGTTTGATTTTGGCAGCAATTCATATTAACCAGAGATAATAAAAGCTAACAAAATGTGGCCCCTAGTTACAAATAAAAGGCCTGATTCTCTGTTTCAGGAGATGGGATCGAACACTGGAGTTACAGTGCTGTGGAACTGGGATTGTGGGTGGAGAATACAGCCCAGAGCTGTATTCAGTTCACTGGTTAAAATTAAACAGTTTTTTATGAAACAACTACTGATTTCTGTCTGTGTATATACATCCTGATGTTTTATCATGGAATTACCGAGGGCTTCTCAAGATTGATGAAGATTTGCTTAATGACCAACTGATCTCACATCTGCAGTTGCATTTGGAATCTGACGAAACTGATGCATCATAGAATGAAAAAGTAAAAATAGAATTGAAATAGAGCTGTCCTCTTTCTTGACAATTTCATGTACACTGGACAAGGGGTTATACTGGCGACACTAATTTTTCCTTACTGGAAAGGCTGGGTTCTGCTTTGAAAAAGTAGTCTTTAAGAAAACTACATCTTCTGTATTTTTCATCCATTACTGTTCATGTCCAGTGTCTGCAAACAAAAAGAAAACAGGTGTGCTGGTTTTCTTCCTAATCTCTTGGCATGGCAAACTGCTCCAAGCATGTGAAACTCAAACCTCTCTTTGCTGTACCTAGGATCACAGGTAGCAGATGTGATGAATAACGAGGTGCTCCTTTAATATATTCTACTTCCCTACTATGCATTTATTTAATCCATTCATGGTGGATTGCTGCAAGCTTCCTCAGTTTGGATTGACTTAAGTTGCTGTGTGATGAGCCCTGTGGGAACTCCTTGGCCTGATTTTTCAAGGCACTGGTTTGTGGTTGCGAAATAAATACAGCTGTGCTACTTCCAAACCTTCAAAGAACAAGAGGAGTTGCATTGATGTATTTAGACACTGGCATACATGTGTGCATACATGCATCATAGATGTATGTATGTGTGCATGTGCATGCATGTCTGTAGGATTCTGAATATTGTCTTAAGCACAGAAGTGTGGAAATCTTTATTTGATGTTTCTTTTCTAATGAGATGAACTGTTCCATGCGTGAATGTTTGCAACTGACCATCTACCCTGAGAACACTTACTGGTGAGTTACTGGTGGTCTGAACACGCGGTCTACTCCTGCTTTTGTCAGGCTTCACTGACAGAGCAAACATCCGTGGGAGAAAATGCATCCTGTGCAGGGAAGGGGTTTGTGCTGGGAAGCAAGCCATGGGGCTGTGCTTGTGTTTACTTCTGCCTTTCCTCCTGGTGAAGGAGCATGGACATCCCTTTTGCCAAGACCTTGCTGGAGGGAACTCCTTGTCTAAGGCTACTTCAGCACTGCAGACCTCCAGAATTTCTCCTGTGCAGAGCCTTGGCTGTTGGGGTGAATTGGGATGTATAGGGGCAGGGACCATTCCAGTGTGTGTTGGTGGCAGACAAGGAGAAGTATGAAAAACTGATGTTACTCTTGAAAAGTATGACTTGGTTTCATTTTGGAAAGACTGTCCAAGTTGTAAAAGTTAACAAGAACAGAGCTTTTCGGGAAAGAATCTGTGGGTTATGGTAAATCCTTCTCTTCTGGAGGAGCTGTGTGTGCATAGTACTCATCTGTTCATGGAAAAGGCTTTTGCAGGCTTTTCAAAAATACTGGAGTGCAGAGAGGATTTGGGTAATGTTGTAACATCCACTTTGGATCTTCCCACCTTTTTAACAAATGAGTGCAAGAAGAGAACGATTCGTGTTGCAGGAGCGCATGCAGCATATAGCGCGGGCAGTGTTGTAGTTGGTTTCTCACAAAAGTGACCAGTTTCCTTCAGTCCAGATCAGATTGTCTGAGTTACAAACTCCTCAGAAGCTGCTCAAGGTGGAAAATTAGATGAAGTGCTCAGCTGCATCTGGGTTTTTCTGCTTTTGCACAAGTTCTCTGAAGCGGCAGCAGGCGGATCTGAAAAAGCTGGTCAAAATTCCTTTTTCTTTGGAGGTGAGGAATGCATGTTGCAGGGTTGCTCATTGTGTGGTGGATGCAGGTGGGAAGCCTCTTGCCTGTAGGACCTTGTTTGTCAGCAAGATTCCCGTCTTGCAAATTATTGGCAGCTGGCATGGTAATGAGTCCATTTCAATATAAATGAGCTTTATTTTATTAATTTCTGCCAGCTCCTGGGCAATTCATGAACTGCTTTTCAGATCTCAACCAACAGCTCGGGGGAAGAAGGGGAGGTGGGGAGCAGAGAGGGGAACATGAAGGAGGAGAAAGTAAATGAGAATGGTTTTAATTTAGAAAGGAGCTGGTGACTCTCATCTCTTTTGAGAATCCAGCCAAGAGTGAGGATCGCAATTTCCCCACCAAGCAGCAATAATAACATGAAGGGCATCAGTAATCTCTTCCAAGTTTTTTGTTCTTTGAGACTTTGGAAAAGTTTGTAACTCTCAACACTCTGTATGTGGCGTTGAGTTGATGTTTCGCTGCTGGTGTTTGGTTGGGAGAAGGGGGAGTTGGGTCACTTGAGATGCTGGCTGACATGGGCAGCGCACCCAGCCCTCTGGTGAGGCTGTGGTTCTTGGTGTCTCACAGGAGTGGACCTTTTGCTGGTGTACTTGCAAGGAAGCTTGCCAGCGGAATCAGGACAAGAAAGGACTGGGATTTGGTACCCACATGAGTGCACGCATGTGTGTAACTTGAAGACTATGTATGACTTGTCTTACATCTAAATAAGTGCAGACTGGTCTCTTGTATCTGTGCCTTAGTGAATGCAATTAATCCAGCGATTCTTTCACTGTGCACAAAAGCACATGTAAATGCTCTGCCCTACATGTCTGATTTGCCCTTGAAAAATGTTAATGAAATCCCTGCTTGGATAATCACCCTTTTTGTAAATGAGACAGTCTGCTCAGAGAGATCTCCTCTGAGGTCTTCTAGTTTGAGTCCTGGCCCCTCGGCAGTTGGGTCCCTCCTTGCTGCCAGAAGTTAAACCCTGGTTTATTGGAAGGTGCCTTTCTTTCTTGGTGGCCGTCTTTGGATGCAGATGTGGTTTTGGACCTGAGGTTTTCTAGCCCTGCCTGACACAGACTGCCCCCAGCAGGGGCATGTTAATGTCTCTGGGGATTTTTATTGTACAGAGTGGTGGGAAGAGGAGCTCTCCACGTGATGTAGTTTGGGTTGATGGTGCTTGACTGGGCTTTTCATTTATTCTGCCATCATCAGATTTCATCACTTAAATTTGAGCACAGCGTTTGCATGCTGTATTGCATGGTGTTTCTTAGGTAAGTGATGATAGCAGGCAGAAGATAGCTTCCTGTATAGCTGTTCCTGCTAACCCTTTGTCTGATTTTTTTCTTCCCTCTTTCTCCCCAGGTTTTTGGCATATAGGCATAGACTCTGACGTGAGAGTAATGGAATCGCTGAGTGGCAGGTGCTGACAGCTTCTGCAGCCCCAGTAACTGTTCATTTTGGTATCATTTGCAATTCGGCACCTCTAAATGCCACAGCTCTCTTGGGGAAGGTTGCGCTGGATACCAGTACTGCCTCGGAAGGTACATGTGTGTCCATATATTTTTCTTGAGGAGTTTGCTGTGTTGTACAGTGGTTCGAGGGAGGGGATCAGCTGCATGTGGTTTATGGTTATGCCCGTTTAGCAATCCAATGGCATTTGAATGGCTATCAAGCAGCTACTGATGACATTCTTTCCTCCCTCTCTCCTTCTCTTGTTTGAACTGCCTGCAGGGCCTTTTTGGAGTCAGTCCCATGCTTTAACATAAGCGAGAAAGGCTTACAAAAAAACAGTGGCTGGTTAAAAAAGTTCTGATTTGAAAACAATTAAATATGCTGCTGGAGTTTCTGAGAAACTCAAAGGCTTACTGTGGAATTTCAGCCTCTCTCTTGCCCTTTCCAGAAAGCACATTTTAATTACAATGGAATGTGTATGTTCGCACTTGGTTATTAGTCCTGTACGTTTTTCTATGTGGTTCTTGTGAGTTCAGTAAAAATCTTTGTTGTTGGCTGGCAGATTTTAGCAAAAGTTATTTCTGTAGGCTCGCTGCTTGCTGTGGATCTAATCATTGTTCTGGTTCCCACAGTCTTCAAGCTCCGCTCCAGGAGAAAAATACAGATTTGTCACCAGGGCCTCCCACCAGAATCTAATTTTAAATTAGCAATCTGTTGTCTTGTGAGGTGCTTCAGATTTGGTTGGAAAGTTAATATAGTTCAGATTTTCTTCTGGAATCTGATGGCCCAACTTTTTGCGAGTTGGAGAGTCAGTAACTTAGGTTTTATTGAAATGGGTATGTTGGGTTTGTAGCTATTTTCAGAAATATTTAATATTTGGGGTAAGGGAAGTTAAAGGAAAATTACTGTTTTCAAATAAAATTATATTCTTTGGGGGGTGTTGTCAGTGGTGATCTGGAATGTGATTGTCCTTATGTGTAACCATTTCATGTAAGACTCATCCAGTAAAAACTCAGCAGTTCAACTAGGGGTCAGCTTGCTTGTCTAGGGTAGCTGGTGTGGGGCAACCGTGTTATTTCCAAAGCTTTCCTGCAGAATTTGCGTGTCTCCCTGCTTATATCCTTATGTTGATATCAATCTTAAGTTTTGGTTTTTAAAAAATCCCAATCAATTCAAACCTATGTAATGTCTCTTGATGTGCAAGTTGGTTCAAGAGGGACTTTCCTGTCCACTCAAAGACTTCCACAGATATGACATTTTTCTTGCTCTGAACCAGGAAGGAGCAGGTCTTTCAGAACAGATTGCTCTTTCTCAGAGTAGCCAGTAGCTCAGTGGTCAGCCTGATATCTTGATGGTCAGGCTGCCTCTTGAGGATGTGGAGGAACAAGTTGCTACCCCTCATTTGCCTGACTTGGGCTGCAGATACAAATCTCAATCTTCCGCGTCTTTGGCAAGAAACTGAGTCACTGAGTTGGTGCCTCTTCCAGCAGACATGCCTGTCTCCCTGCTTCAGCATTCACATCTCTCCCTCTTGGAGTGGAGAAGCCTTTCATCAAAAGCAGTCTATTCCCATGAAAAGTTTGGGTTTTGATGAATCAACATTTTCTGCTGAAAGACTTCCAACAAGTTCTGGTTGCAGTGCGTGGTCTGTGCGCGCTGATCCCTGCTTGCTTCAGAGTGTAATTCAGAACACATTTTCGACATGTCACAATCAATGGTCGAGTGTGACAGACCTGCTTAAAGCATCAAGACGTGTCACACTTGATTTATGTTGTATCCTGGTGGTACCTAGGTGGGTCTTTAAGGGTCACCTTTGGATTTGGCGGGTGAGCTAACAAGGGGAGCCTTTGTCTTACTAGTATTTGCGTGCAACTCCCATTAACATTACTCATTTTCTTAATTTGATACAGATTTTTTTCATTGAGTGTGATAAATTCAGTTAAGTCATAGACATCTGGCAGTCGAAGCTGGAGCAGTTTAAGACATTTCTGCCCCAGGGTGTCTGCACTACCCCAGGAAGGGGGAGGTTGGGGCTCCCCTTCCCTGCCCAGCGCCTGCTCCTGCTAGCTGAGGACTCCTGCATCTGTTTCAGTGTGAATTCACATGTTTCAGGGCTGCTTCTACACGTAAGCCTCAGCTGACCTAACAGCTCAGGGCTGCAAAAAATGAGTGGGGTGCCACTGCTGTTCCCTTTTTTCTGGCTCTTGCATCTCCTTCCGGCTGTGCTGCCCCATCCTCACCCTGCTGGGCACCCTTGTGCTGCCTCTGGCATGTGCCAGTTCAACTCACTCTCTCAGCAAAAATAAGCTAATAAAAGTCATTGTCTTCTTCCCCTTCCCCAAATGTATTTGTTTTCTGCTGGTTTAGTAGACTCGGCTACATGAGCACTTGAATTGGTTCAGGTTAACTGGTGGAAATGCTCAGCCAGGAGTGCAAAGAGGAAGCAAAAATGGGGGTGAGAGGGTACAATGGGGACCCCTTCCAGGGGCAGCCATTGGTCTGAAGCGCCCCACAGTCACCCACAGCTTGACCCTGCAGGGTTGGCTTTCCCCATTCAAGGCAGCCTCAGCCTGTTGTGTTCTGCATCTCCAAGTAGACCTGTCCTCTGTTGGGCTACGGTGACAAACCATGGAGGTGGCACTGTCTCTCATTGCTGCAGATGGATCAGCTGCACCGTGTCTGCCTGCAGTCCTCCTGCACCCACTGAACAGCAGTAGTGCAAACCTGCAATGTAGTGCTGGGGAAAACAGTGGGATTAGCGTAAGACCTCTTCTGGGGTGCAAGAGTGAGGTGTGGGCTAGTCTATGGGTTAGGTAGCTGTCTGTGTGATTTGCAAATGTGTCCTCACCTAAAGTGCCAATCTACAGAATTAAAAAAGGACATCTCTTTACTTTGAAGTCTGACACTTCTTGCCAGTATCTAGCAGATACTTCTCATTGTGTGAAATCACTCAGTAAACATTCCTGCCGTGTGGAGAAAAGGCTTTCCTCCTTCCATGAGAGTGTTTATTTCCTCATGGGATGCAGCCTGAGCTGCTGCTCCTTTCCTCGCCAAGTGGTTTGTGGTTCTGTTACTTTTTGGCTGGGTGAAATTTTGCCTGGTGTGGATGGAGACTACGTTGAGGTGGTGGCACGGGACTGCTTTCCATAGCCACGCTGCCTGGCATTTTCATCTGCGAGTGTGCCTGGCTGTGTGATGTGCACTGGATGCTTCTGCCCTTCAGCAGCTCAGTTTCTGAAGGTAAAGAGCCACTCTTCAATCATTCAGGGTTTCAAGAGGACTTTTAGAAACTGCTCTTTCTCCTTAGATAGGCACCAAAATGATGGCTGCAAGCTGGAGACTGGGGATAGATGGCTGCATGCTCTGAAAGGCTTTGCAATCAGTGGAAATCCTGTCAAAAGAAAGTGTGGTTAGTAAGAATCTCAGAATCAAAACAGCTGAAAGCATTACCCCAAGAGGGTTTCATTTGCAAGACGGGGGAGGGTGTTGAGGTCTGGTTTTAGACTTTAGTGTGGAAGACAAAATACAGTGTTTGTGCTTTAAAATGTTTTAGAAGCAAAACCTAGCTGACATTTGTTTTTCAGTCTGGTCTGTATCAAAGGGCAGTAGCTTTTAAGGAATAATAAATCCTGTGTAGGGATTTATAACGCTGTTGGGTTTTTTTTTAGATTAAGACCTGCCCTCTCTTCAGTGCATTTATTTTTCTAAACAACGCATGATAACCGAGTCTCATGACAGTCAATGGGAGTTCAGCCATTAATTCCAGTAGACGTAGGGTATTTCCTGGTATAGTTTACTTCACATGTGATTATATTTATTTTAGATACATGGAGGTGCCTGTTGCTCCAGCACTGAACAGATTTTTAGCCTCAGACACAACCTACTTAGCTGGGTAGAAGAATAGAGAAGCGCAGCCCTCTCACTGTGGTTCTGAAGTATCACTGCATAAGTTTAGTTCTAGCATATGCACCCATGGCAGCCTATGGCAGAATTGCTGTGTCTGTGCTTAGCACAATCAATACCTTGCTTTCTATGTAATTTATGTAGGGGTAATTCAGTTTGTTGCAGCACCGACAGTGTGTATTTAAATAGCAAGGGAAAATACACGCTCTCATTCATTCTACCAGCATATGGCTCAATACCCGTCAGCACATCTTGTTAAAGGAGAGGAAATTGCCCCAAGAAATGAAAACCCCTAGATTATTTTACTGTCAAGGCAGCTTATTTTTCAACCAAGACTAACAGAAATATGATGAAGTTTTGTCTTGGAATTTCTATTCAAGATTTATTGACTGTTTATCAAGATATAATTGCCTTGTGTGTAATTCAGGATCTCCTGTTTAATTTTGAATGGCCATGTACTTTAACATTTACTTTTCTTTTTCTTCTTTTTGCTCTTTGGCCAGAAGGAGCCAGTACTACTGATAAAATATCTCTGACATTTGTAGAGTAAGATCACAGACCTCAAAGTGCTTTCCAAGGTTGAATCCAAATCATCACTCCCATCTTCTGGATGGGAAACCTGTTTCACGACAGGATGTGCACAACTGAATAATGCAGGAGGCGAGGTACAGAGATGGGGGCAGAAACCCAGTCCATGTGTTCCAGCTTAGTTTTCCCTTTGGTAGATCAAAGTGCTTAGATCTAGCTATCTGCTTTCAGAGTGAGTAGGAAGAAAAAGTTATTTTTGTGTCGTCTGAGTCACTCATGCTAATTTATTTTCATAAATGGCTTTTTTGTGGGGGGCTTTCTGTACCTGCTTAATGTTGCCCTGTTTTTTTGTTCCAGAAATCAAACCTGTCATTAGCTTGCTGCCTAGAGTTGAATTTGTACTTTGCTATTTGGTTCTTCAATTCGCAGTTCCTAACCAAAAAAAAAGGGAGGTTTCAGATAAAGGTGTATACCCATCAACTTTTTGGCATCCTATTACACTCAGATAAACAATAGCTGTCCATATTTGAGTTTGTAGGGTTTGCTGGAATTGTGAAGCCGGTGCTAAGAATCCAGCAAACATGTGCAGAGCTGAGACTGCCAGTGCACTTTTGGTGGTAAACTGGCTCCTGTTTACTCCAAGCTTCAGTCCTTTCCTCTGCTGCACTCTTCACTTACACCAGCATAGTTATCGTCTGGCTTTTTCCTGCATACTGATTTAACTGAGTTGTATTTATAAGTTTGCTGATACAGTTGCTGGCTTCCTTAATTAATGCTATGGCTCAGTTGCTGCCGTTAAAGCATGTGCTGTGAGACCAGGTGGAAGCTGTGGTGTAGGTTCATTAACAAAACAAGGTGTTCTCGGTGTACTAGGGCGTTTGTGCATCTTTTTGGCCGCGTGTTGCTTGCCGCCTTTAACCGTCCCTACTCTCTCCCTTGCAGACTGTGACACCATGGGAAACGCGGAGAGCCAGAGCGTGGAGCACGCCTTCTATGGAGACAAGCACACCAGCCTGGGCCGCAAGCACACTTCCCGCTCTCTGCGCCTCTCCAATAAAGCCTCTCGCCGGACACGGCATGCTTCTTCTGGAAAAATTATCCACCGCAACTCAGAAGTGAGCACCCGCTCCAGCAGCACCCCCAGCATCCCCCAGTCCCTGGCGGAGAACGGCCTGGAGCCCTTCTCCCAGGAAGCGAACTTAGAGGACTTTGGAAGCCCCATCTGGGTGGACCGTGTGGACATGGGCTTGCGGCCTGTTTCCTACCACACCGACTCCTCTGTAACCCCCAGCGTGGACAGCAGCACCGTGCTCACCGCCGCCTCTGTCCAGAGCATGCCTGACTCAGAGGAGAGCAGGCTCTATGGGGACGAGCCACCCTTTCTGGCAGAGGGTGATGGGAGGTCACATCGATACGCGTCCAATGGGACAAACTTTATGGAGACAGCCAGCTTCAAGAAGAAGCGCTCCAAATCGGCCGACATCTGGCGTGAGGACAGCCTGGAATTTTCGCTTTCTGACCTCAGCCAGGAGCATTTAACGAGCAACGAGGAAATCCTGGGCTTGGCTGAGGAGAAGGATGCCGAGGCCACCCGGGCACAGGAGGCTGATGGCAGTCCCCAGCCCCTGGTTGCCTGCCAGCGTGCCAACTCTATGAGTGACTTGTATTCCCCCAAAACCCCAAGCGCTACTGTCAATGGAGGCCCAAGGAATGCCTTTGGAGGGTACTGCCGGAATTTAGTGTCTGACATCCTGGATATTGGGAGCCATAAGATGGCATCAGTTGCCGCTGAGGATGCGCCTTCCTACAGTAATTACAATACGCTGCCCTGTAGGAAATCCCACTGCCTTTCCGAAGGGGCCACCAACCCTCAAATTAGCCATAGTAACAGCATGCAAGGCAGAAGGGCGAAAACTACTCAGGTAAGGCAGTTTTCTTCTATGTAAAATGAAGTGTGATGCATTTGCTAAGCTGTGTCTGTAGATAAAGATATTTCAGGTTCTTCCAGGCTCTGTCTTCCTTCAACACCGCCTTTCCAAGAAGAGGGCTGTATCCAGGAGAGACCTGAACTAACCAGAGTCCACAGCTGGCTTGATCCCGTCACTGCTCCCTTCCTTATCTGCAACTCTGGGCTTTTCCACTCCTCACTGCCTATTGGAAAAGATAAATCTGCATTTGCCAGCTAAACGTTTTCCTGAGTGTTTTGCAGTGCTGATGATGCCTTTTTTCCCAGGGTAGCTGCCAAAGCCAATCACTCCACTGGGGAGCTGATACATGTTGGTTGTGTCTCCCCTTTCTGCCCTCCCTGCTCTGTTGCCCTCTGCTGCCTGCATATGTGCAAGCACTCAGCCCTCATGGCTGGAAGCAAAGCAGCAGCACATCAGTGTTTCCCCTCCCTTCTATCGTAAACATCGCTAGGCTGAAATCTCACTCTTCTAATTAGCTGATGTTCATATCTGCAGAACATTAGCCAGAAACAGTGTTGTCCCTTGCAGGAGACTGCCAGCCCAGCAAGCTGCAGTGCTAACCTGCTGTAAACTGAAAAATGGTGGGGGATGTAGATGTACAGAGAAGATGCTGCTTCTCCTAGGCAGGGAGGACATCATACCCTTCATCCTTCATCCTTTTAACAGACAGCACTGAGCCAAGATCAGCCTTTCTATCTGATGCCCCTCCCACTATCCAAATACCAGTCCTGTGACCTTTGCTTTGATGGCTGCTGTTGGGTCTTTTTTATGTTCTGTCCTGCTTTTCTTGGCTGTGTTCTGCCTGATTGAGTTTCACAGCACTGCCTGGTGCTGCAAACAGCAATTCTGCTTACAGCGAAGAGGCAGACTGCTCAGAGAGGTGGTAAAAGGAGATACAAATCCTGCCCACCTGTACAAGCTGCATGTAGCATACACATGGCTGGCATATTGCCCTCGGTTTAAGAGCATTTGCTGGGCTTGCTGGACCTTCTCAGAGCCGTGGTCCAGCTGCCTAATGCAAGAGGCTGGCTGTTGTGTTTTTACATGCACTACTTTGTAGTTGTGGGCACCAGCTCAGAAACATGGCAAGGGAACACAGACTAAGCAGTGTGGCAGTGCAGGTCAGAGCTGTGCACCACATTGCACGCATCAGTGGCTCCCCTGATTTTGTTGCATGGTTTATCCTACATATGCCATGCAGTGTACACACACCGCACTGCGTGACCCAGAAAAAGGAAAAACAGCACATTCTGTCAAAGTTGGAGGCCTGCAGGCTCATGTCCTGCTGCTGGACTGAGCTGTTGGCAGGACACCAGTGCTGGAGACAGGAGGCTGGGCAGCGTGAGTCAGGCAGGTTGCAGTGTGCCGCAGGGGAGGTGCAGGGCTGTGGAGGTGCAGAGGGCTGTTGAAGGGCAAGAGGAGCATGTGCCTGCCCTTGTCTGCTGGCACTGGCTTGTGAGAGCTGATGGGAAGGGGTTGCTGAGTGACTTTCTGGCCGTGCTTGATCTGTGGAGATGTGCCGCTTCTAAATATGAAAATGACATGCTAAAGCAGATGCTGCAGTGTCCCACAACAGCAGCTTTGTACTTCAAAATCAGCCCTTTATTTTCAGGGGTATCTTTATGGTGTGAGTGCAAAAAACCTTTGGTGCTCCATCAGGGCAGTGCAGGATAAAAAGCAAGAGAACAACAACAAGCAAAAAAAGGATGTTGTTTGGCAGCCTTGAAAACCTAACAGCTTTCATGGAGATTGCTAGGTGCAACTGCTGCCTCCAGCCCTCTTTTAAGTGTATTTAACAAAAAAAGAACAGCGTCGCTGGTGAGCAGCGAAGCGTTTGTTTTTCTTCTTCGTGTCTCTCTTGGCATTAGGAAGATTACTCTGAGGCACTTAGTGAAAGTCACAAATTTGCGTAGCATTTTGTGAGGCCTCAGCCATACCCAGGGACATCACTTTGTGGGGCTGGTTTCACTAGATGTATCTCCTGAGCTTGGAGACAGTGGCTATAAGGAGTCTTAGCAGTGCTTATTAGCACATACAGATTCAACGAAATTAAAGCTTTTGAAAGGTTAAAATTCCTTCCAAGTCTTTAATCCTAGCAGCATACGGGATAAGATACGTGTCAGCAATGAAGTCTTGTTAGCCCAAGCCTACCTTTAGCAAGCTTAGGTAAATGACAATCATTATATGTTTGATAGAGCAAAAAGGAAGACCAAATTTGCACACGAAATAAAAGGACTGGTTCGTTGATGAACCTGATTAGGTGGCTTTGAATGGGGCAAGAGGAGGGAAGCTGCCAGCCTGCCTCTGTACTTGGTCCCCAGTCTGACAATGTCTCAGCATTTTGCTCATCTTTACTCCACGTTCCTGGTGTGAAGTAGAGCGTGATTGTTATCCTACTTGAGGTGGTGGAAGCTGAGATGTAGAGCTGATGGCCTTGCTGCTTTAATGTTAACGTGCTCGTTGGCACTGCATTGGTCTGTGCCAGACGGTACTTGGGCCCAGTTTGGGGAATTTTGTTTTCCTCTGTCTTTCCCAGTCTTTCAGCACTTTCTCAAGGGGCTTCACACTCTTGATGATTGCCTTAAGCATTGACCCAGAGCCTGCCATATGTGTCCTCATGCTGTAAAACATTTAATGCTATAAAAACAATTTACTGGACTGACACAAAACTGTCATGCTTTTTCCATCCTTTTGAGCTGACACCACTCCTCCCAGTCCCTCCAAATAATAGTTATGTCTTAGGGCCATAGGGACACCACACAAAGGTGATCCAGGGCCACATGTAATATGGTGTTGGACACAGTCTTTCCTCTTGGCCTCCAGGCCAGTGGCCCTGTGTTGTATAACAGTGCAGATGTAGCTCCCTTGTTCAAAGTCACCTAACTGAGCCTAACAGACGGGAGTGAGATTTCTGCCCAGATCACCATTGCCCATTCTCACAAGAATTTGGGTTTGTATTTATTCGTGAGGGGTTTTTTTTAGGTTTTGGAAAGTCATAGCTGGGATATTAGCATGGTTTTTAGTCTGACCTACCCTGGTGCTAGTAGTGCTTGAAGGTCCTGATGGTCACTTGTAGGTATCTTTTGACTAGTCTAGTTCCTATAGAGGCCCCTGAAAGCCAAAGACAATGAGTATAGGTTAAGAGTGAGACCACAGCAATGGGTTTGTGCCCTTGTGTTTCATTCCTGCATCCAGCCATTGTTACATGCATGTTCAGCTGCATGCATGTACATCATATTTTCTGTGTGGGCTAAATTGATTAGAAGATGTCGGTAGCTGTAATTTTCATGATGTGCTGACCCGTGCTCCTGGAAAAAAGCATCCTTGAATGGAGCTGTACATGTTTTGTTGTAATGCTTTATCCATGAGTTCTTTACGAGTACATTAAAGAAAAGAAAATGAAAAAAAAAAAACAAACCCAACTGAATCTCTGCCTTCCAAATTTAAACCTGAAATTGAACTGTGGGAGTCACTTTCCACTAATTGAGAGGGAGAGCTTTTTAATACTGAAGAGACAATTATATCCAATATGCACAAACTGTTAATATTCACAGGGTGGGCTTGGGGCTCCCACGCAGCAGTTCTGGTTTTTGTAATGTTTTAACATTACGGGTTCTGCTCTGCTGAAGCGAGACTTCCCGGAGAGCTCTGCTGGGATCATGTTTGGCTTTTGGAGCTGATGTGATGTAGGTGGATAAAGCTTAATTGGCTGACATTTTCACCCATTTTTGCTTAAAGGGAGACAAGCTTTGGTTGGATACAGCTTGTTCTGGCTGTGGGTTGTGAGGTCCTCGGGATCCTACAACCTGCTTGTTGGGATCTGGACTTTGTGAAACGTCTCTGTTGTTTCCTGCTTGCAGCTAAACGTCTGCCTGTGGGATACTTCTTCCTCCTCCTCCTCCTCTTCCTGATAGATGTTCAGAGACAAATGTAACCACATTCTCCCCTGCTGTTATGAGCCCTAATTGAAATTTGAGGAGCGGAATTAGAGGATGGAAACCGTGAGATACACTTTTGTGCCACTTCCAAGCCCATCTTAGCACCTTCTTACTCCATGTTTCCCCTCTGCGTATAATTTCTGTCTTCTGTTTTCTTTAGATCCTCAAATGGGGGGGATGCAGCCTCACGTAGGGCATGAATCTCTTTGGACAATATCAACTCTGCTACTAGGGCAGTCGGGTGAAGACATCCTGCATGTAGAGAAGATGTTCCGGTCACGCAGCGAAACCTAAGTGCCCAGCTGTGGGGTTGGCAGCGTGTCTGTTCATGGGAGTCTGCTGTGGATTGGCATAAGCCAGCCTTACTTGATGCTGGCTCTGGCTCAGCAGGTTCCACTCCTCCTCTCTGGTTTTTATGATAGTTGAGGTGGTGATGGCAGTGGACATCAAAGCCAGAGCCTTTCATGGGCTTCCAGTGCTGCTTGTTTGCTTTGTGGGGAAAGACATTAGGAGTAGTTCTTAGTATGTCTGAAGCTTCTATGGGAGCAATGTTGTTTACAAGCAGTATTTAGAACATGGTGTGACTCCTGTGTACGTTAAAATCCAAGGAGACACGGTGGCCAAATCATTTCTGCGTGGTCAGCCACTCACCTATGAGATGAGGGTCTTGTTCCTCTCAGAGCTTTATAGTCCAGTGTGTGACTTCATCTGGAAAGCTCAATTCCAGTGATAGTGTTGCAATGATGCAGTCCAGGTTTTTTACATAACTTTTGAGAAGGAGCTGCTAGAAGATGTTCCTCAGCTCTGCAGGGAAAGCAAAGGTTTTTTCCTGTGTCCAATCCAGTGTTTGTTGTGGAAATGAGCAGGGGAGAGTGAACAAACTTCCTGCTTGATTGACTTGGAAACTGCACCTCAGTCAGCGCCAGCCCCAGACTATGTCCTTGGCATGTGAAATCCCCTTTTGTCTGATTTTCAAGTTTATTACTATTTTTAGGCCTCTGTAGGTAGCTTGAAGGAATTTGGGATCTCAAACCTTAAAGAAAAATCCTATATGAAAAGGATTTGCAGAATATGCAGGAGAGGAAACCAATTTTTTTTGTGGGAATTAGATGAGGATATACAGAGAAACCAGTCTAAAATTAGAATATCTTTCCAGTCAATACTATTTTTTTGCCATCTCAGGGAATTTCATAGCAAGTTATAGTGTTTCTTTGTGTTCTGTTGGATGGCTAAACTCCAGATTGCTGATGCTTGTTTTTAAGTTGTGTAAAACCTTTTCATGAATAGTTTTGTGGCGTAGAGGACATAACCTCAAATGTAAAAGGACCACACTGAGTCAGTCACATGAAAGCACCATCTGGCCTAATACTTTGTTTCCCAATTATCAAGAGCTCAGGAAAAGAAAGAAAGAAAGTGGGAGAATACAGAGTAAACTTTCCTTTGGGGCATTCTTCCTGATCCCAGAAGATCAGTGATTTGAGTCTTCCTGAGCAAGGAATGAATCCAGGACTTGGGTTGACCTGTCCCCCATGAATTCTCTTTTCTGAAATAATTTTCTGCTTCTGGCCTCCACAGCATCCTGTTCACTCCCAGTACAACACTTGTGACCTTGCAGCCTGCTCCTATAGCCCTCTTCGGTTATCACTTTTCCAGGCAGAGTACCTTCAGCAACTGAAGCGCTGCTCGTATTAAAGTAATTCTGTATATCTCAGTCTGTAGTCTGGAAAACATGGCTATTTTCAGTCTAACTATGATTCTTAATCAGTTTGACCCAGGCCTTTAATCTTAGTTGTCTGACTCCAGATGGAATTGAGGAAAGAAATAAAGACAAAGTCGTGTGTCATTAAATTATAATTAGTGACACATAGTTTAGTAAGTGCCTGAAAGTAAGATGTTCTTGCTTTTCAGCTGCAGTGTGCATCTCACTGATCTGAGCCCCTGTTCACGCAGTCCTGTTGCAGTTTTCAGATGGAGGTTCTCCTCAATGTCTCAGGTATAGCCTGAGCTACACTGAATCCAAAAGCTGGGGATCCTTAACTTGGGTGGTTTGGCTCATGTGACTCAAGGGGCTGAATCCCAATAAAGAGTACTTGTCAGCTGGCCACTTTGCTGAGTTTCCAGGCAAACTATCCTATTGAAACCAAACACCTCTGTTTTCAGCTACTAGCCACAGGGCACCAAGTTAGAGGAGGGGTGGAAATGTGCTTGGCGAGAAGGGGTAGCCACTCATTTTGGTGGCAGCCCAAGCTTGCATATGTCAATCCACATCTTTGGTCATGCTGGCTACTCTCAGTAGGTCTGAATGAGACCCATTTAATGGCCAAACCAAATGAGTTGTTTATAGCCTGGCTAATCGGAAGCAGATTCAGCATGAGCTTGGAGGAAAGCTTGAATAGGGGGGTTCAGGCCCAAACTCCGAGGTCTTCCCTGCTCTGTCAACAGGCTGCCCTTCCCAGATGTTTGAGATTAGATCAGGTATTGCCTATTCAGGATATTTGAAAGCAAATAGCAGTCACTCCCTGGTGAGCACACAACTCTGCCCCAGTATTGTCAGGGAAATGAGGAGTGTGTAAGAAAGAGTATTTTGGTCTTTGCAGGCAGATGTTTCTATACTCTTCCGAAGGTCTTGGTTTTCTTCCTTTGTGCTTCATCAGAAGCCAATGGAAAGCAAACTGGCAGCCCTGATATCTGATGTATCTCTATTCAGGCATGTTTTTCTAAACAGCAGGACTGTCATTTATGCATCTGAGTGCTTGTACCATTGGCAATAATTGTATTCTCTGTAAAGCCATATAGAGTGCATGTTTTTAGTTTCAGGTACATTTTACTTAAAAATCACAGGCAGGTTGCTCCAGCTGCATGTTTGCTGGGCTGTGCTTACTTAGATGGATCTAATTTGCAGTAGTGATCCTTTCCATGAAGTGCTCCATTGAAATGTTTCTTTTCGAGAGCTTCAGTATGTAATCCTGTGACTAGTCATCCTTCCAGATGGCAGGCATTTACCGGCTTCCTTAACTTAGGTGGTTATTCAGGTGAACACCTCCCACATGATATGTTTTAATTGCAAGCTGCTCTTCTAGCAGCTTTCACCCTTCCCCACTTCTACCCCCTCTATTGCATTTCTCAAGAAGAACTGCCTCTTCTTGGCACTGAGTGAACAAGAAGTAACCTAACCCTGTATTTTACTTCTAGGATTTTGGTTAGGCATATTGCCATTTGTTTAACTCAAGCACAGTTGGGCTGCTTGCATTACTTTATGGTTAGTTCAATCCATCTAGAAATTTCCTTCATCTGGGTGGTCTATTGGGATGAAAGCAAGGTAAGTTTGAGGGAGTCCTCAGCATATCATTTGGGAACAGAGGGATTAAACACTGCAGCACTCAGGAACTGAGACTTCTTCCAGCTGCTGGGATTGCAAAGCAGGCATCCACTGCAAATCTGTGCAAGTGTTGGAAGCTGTGTGCAGGGACCACAATCCAAGAAGCTTTACTGGATCACAGATGGATTCTCATTCATGGTGTTATATCCTTTAGCACCCCTTAAGAGTCAGTGCTAAAGCCATGAAAGAGCCTGTGTGCTCAGGTCCCATGATAGCGCTTTGTGCTGTTTACAGCTAAGGGCCCTGTTGTCCTTTGTGCATTCTCTTGCAGGCTTGGATTTCTGTCACGTTATTAAAAAGCAAAATCAAAACATCCTCCCTCTTCCCTTTGCCCAATTCGTTAGCTCTTAGGGATGCAAAATGAACTTTCTGAATGTGAACAGATCACAAACTGATGCTGCAACTGTCCCAAGTCAGTGAAGAACTGCACCCAGGACCTTGGAGAGAAGGGTAAAGCTGTCCCATGTATTTCCCTGCAGCTATATAGGTGGCAGTTTCATTTTCAACATTTTCTGTCTCACAGTTGACAAGTCCTCCAGGGTTGTGCTTTCCTGACTGCTGCAGGAGCCCCTGTGAGTTCATAATTTGCCTTTAAGGCATTTAAGTCCAGTAAGAAAACCAGGGCCCTTGGGTAAGAATCTACCACAGCTACAGAGAAGATCCTTCTGGAGGGACCCACGTATTAGCTGGAAAATGTCCAGGGAGTCCGTGAAACAAAAATGTTCCCAACCCCTGTATTAGAGCACGAAGCTAAGATAATTGTTTAACGTGAAGGACTCAAGCGTAATACTGAGGTAACAGCCATACATTATCAAAGCTGCCTGCAAAGGAAATGTGGTTGATGGATGTTTGATACATTGGTGTTTGCTACCTGCCTGTCCTGCAGGAGCAAAGTGGATGCACATCTCCTTCCTGTATTTGAGTATCTTCTGGGTGCCTGGCACCTGGTACCTTGTCTGTCTTTCCAAGGTGCCAAATTACACTGTACAGCATTCACCAAGAGGAGTTCATAAGGGAACCTTGAAACCAGAAACCATTGAAAATCCATGCCTTAAGACTTCCTCATAGGTTACTGCCCAGAAACATGTGACTGTGGTTCATTCTTTCACAGTAAGTGTGAAGTTTCCTGCTAGGAGAAGTACCTAGAGGTCCGGGCTAGTGCCTTTTTTGTTGGGAGTAAATTTGATTTCAGAGAACCATGGCCAAAACCTTCTTGCTTATTAAACCACTCTGAGCAGCTTTAATAATACATATCAGTTTTGTTTTGTTTAATTTTAATTCTTCCAGACTTCAACAGAAGAACTGTTGTGTGTGGTGAGTGCAAAGAAGTAGGAACCAAAGCTGCTTGTTCATATCAGTATCCGATCTCTCTGAATTCACGAAGGTAACAAACCCAGCATTTCACTCTAGTGTCCACATACAAATTGCAGTTGGCTTCTAACTGTACCTCACTCAACTTGGGAGCCCTCCTAGGAGTTTTAAACAGCACTCAAGCAATGCAGCAGAAAACTGCAGTTGGCCTGTGCTGGTTTGTGGCTGTCAGTTTAGTTCTGCAAAGCCTGCTGTCAATCTGGTACATCCTGGCTAGTTCTCATACAGTAGTCCTGTTGTACACGTGTCTGTATGTATCTTCAGAATCTTCTTTCGTATCAACTCCCAGCATCTGGTTGAGGGGATTTGTTCGTTGATGCGGTGGCAGATATCCTTCATGTCACTGTTATAATACCTCTGACTTTAAAGGCATTTGGACATGATTCAGAACCTTTGTAACAATCTTCAAAACTGTATTCCTTCCAGACAGAATGAGCTGTGGAGTTGCTTTTGTGTTTCTCCACTGCAGCTTTAAAGCCATTTCTCCCACTCAGGTTTCACTTGCAATTTATGATTAATCTTTGCTTCTTGGAATGTTTTGACTCTTTTCAAGACAGAGAAATCTTCTAATGCATCCATTACTGGGTGTTCAAGGTATTCTGGAAAAAGGATTTAATTTTGTTTTGGAGCAAGTTGTGCCTTATCAGACTACCTTGACCATCAAATGATGGTAGAGTCAGGACTGAAAAGAGAGGAAAAACACTTATCAGGCCAATCTTTTTCTACAGAGGAGCTTCAAAGGGACAGCAGGCACATAAAAGCATGCAAACTATCAGGCTGCTTATCCATCTATTTTGAATGTATTCTGTGGTGCTTGCCTAACTAGCAGCCAGGCAGGTTATGTGCAATTTCAGGCTCTTGCTGACTGTGAACACCTTATTGCTCTGTTGCTAAACAGGACGGGGAACACAGGATATGCATTCTCTTGGAGGGAGCCCCTTCCAAGAAAAAAAACCAACACCTTTACGAAAGAGTACTTTTAATCTAATGGTTAAATTAGTAAGAAGTATTAACCACATAAGGGACAGTTAATATTAGGGAAGTACGAGTTTTCCTACTAAATATACTAAATATGTCCCACATGTCTAAAGTGCTCATGAATCACTGATGTCGGTCAGGCAGGAGAAAGTGATTCATCAAGCCATTTTAATAGTGTCTGTAGCAGGGCTACAGGTTGGTGGGAAGTTTGGTAAGTGCATCGTTATTGTGTGTGATCTGAATGTGTCCACTCATGAGCCAGAGAGTTGGGAAAGGTTTGTCCCATCCAGTGGTCTCTTGCTAGCAGAGGCCAATACCAAATGTGTTCAACAGGGGGACAAAGAAACTTGGAACATTTTTTCTTCATTTTGGCTAACTGAAGGTAGAATTTTTTTTCTAAAGCAAAAGTGGTTTGGTTCGGGTTTGTTTTTTTCTTTTTCTGTATATCTTCTAAATTTAGCAAGAGTTTTTTAACAAAATAATGTTTAACAAATGGTTGTAGTGGACATACAGAGGTATGAGTGCCATGTGAGAATGTAAAAGCTACAGCGCTGAGTACATTAGCTTGATGTAGCTTGCATTACAGTTTTATTCTCCATTGTCTTGCTTTGCATGAAACCCAGTGTTCATGTGAGGACAAACCATATATTAAAGTGGGTTGCAAATACTTTCACTAATATTTTACCCAATTGGTTCATCAGTTAAATTGTTCTCTGAATTTGATGAGGCTGTGATAATTCCGCTTCATTACACTTGAATGCTATTAGGGCTGTTGTAGCTGTCCTGGCACGTGGCCTGCTTGCTTGGCCTCAGTGCATTCTTTTCGGTAACAATGGCACTATTCAGCCCATCGCTGGTTTCTCATTGTGTTGTATCTCTCTGTTGTCAGGCATTCAACCTTTCCCTCCTCTTTTCCACCATTACTGTCTGCCAAACCTCCTTTCATAAAACCTGTGCAGTTACAACTGATACAGTAGCACTGCCAGTATAAGAAATGGTTCTGCTTCTCTGGCATCTTCGGCAGTGGCAGGGATCCCAGATCCTGGTGGTAGCTCTGCTACTACTTGTCACCTCCCCATCAAAGCACACTGCAGCAGTTGCTACACCCTGTTCAGTTTCTTCTTCAGCCAGCGGTCTTTATACACCCTGCTTTCCATAGAGTAATCTTAAATCGAAGTGACAAAACCCCTTCTTAGTTCAGTTTGTTGTCTTCCAAGACCTGCTGTCTTCACAAAGTGCTAAGAACTGCTATTCCCATGACTTCCCCCATCTCTCTGTCTTGAGGAAATATGCTTTTCTTTCTTTGCTACATGCTTTCTACTTAGTGTGACCAATTTAATGATTTGCACCTCCCTCTTGCTTTGCCCTCTTTGTCCTCTTAGGCCTGAAGCTAGGTAAACACCAGTGGAAAGGTTAAGTGGGGCAGCGCAGATGTTAGTTCCAGTCTTGCATTTGATTCCTGGGATGGTTTCTCTGGGCAAAAATATTCCTCTGTGTGGATACAGCTGTTTGCCAGCCTGAAAGTACAAAACGCAAGATCTTGGGTGAAGTGCAAAGTATCACGTGTGGTGTCCTGAATCGTACACATTGCTGAATGAAACTTTGGGGTGTTTTGACCTGTAAAATAAACCAGAGGCCCTTGGTGATAGCAATTACAAGTCCAGAGTAATGCGCTGGTGATTTGTTGTATAGTGTCCCAGACTGCGCTCTGCAGTCTTCAGCTGTCGCCCTAGCTCCCAAGATGTGCCTGGCACATGCCATCAGCATCATGATGGAGGGCTGCAGGGACACAGGGTGGGAGTCAGAGGGATTGGTAGTGAAGGCTGAGCCATGTCTGTAGTTCAGTCTCGGCCTCAAGAGTGTTCACCTGGGAACTCCTTCTGCAGAGGACTGAAATGCCTGTGTTGTTAGCAAGCCTTTGTGGTACATCATGTCATGGACCTGGAATGGTAATAAGTCTTCCTTGAAGGAGAGATAAAGTTGCTGTTGCCCATGGGGCTCTTTGAGAGCCTAAACAGGAAACGTGAGTAATTCTTAAATAGTTCTCATCAAGGTTATGCAAAGTTTGCTTTGCTTCTGGGTAGTAGCCTGTGGTGCCCATGTCAGTAGGTACTTTGAAGCTGGACACCAAAGCTAGGGAGCCATATATCCACATTGATCTCATCAGCAGAGGGCCACGCTGCTCACAGTGTGAGCCAGAATGCCTGGGTTTTAGCATCCTCATTTGAAAATTTGCAGTAGTTCCTTGTCCCTGGTGGTGTGTTCATCAAACCCTGCTATGGTTGGTTGCTTGACTTGGGACTGCTACCCTTCAGCCTTGGCACATTTCTGTAGAAGCACAATACTAAACCTCTCTACTTTCTGCTGAGCTCTTAATTGAATGCTGTTCAGTATATGGGTTGTAGCACTGCAGGACAGCCACAGCAGATGCTGGCTGCTTTGTCAGATCTTTTCATACCCTCTGATGAGAACGAGCTGACATTGCAGCAGGAACTCAGAAGTGAGAGACCTGTGCAATGAATGCTCTTAACCCTACTAACCCTGAGCCAATCTTCTCATACAGCAGACTTCCGAAAGTGCTAAGCTCACTCAATGCTACATTTCATAATTCATGAGCATGAACAATATCAGCAGGCTGTAGGTTTTGAACCACTCTGACCTCTGTATGCTCAGACCCTTCTCCTACTAAAGAGCTTGAATTGGTTGCTCGAAGTCTTTGATACAAGATATTCAAGACAGGAAAAGGGAGTCTAAGAGAAGAAGGATCAGTGCAGGGCTGCAGCTATATGCTGAAAAGATCTTTTGACCCATCCAACCTATTGTTGGCACTGTGGTAAAGATTATACGGATGTTTGCAAGAAGTGTTACAATTTAAGCTCAAGAGGGTGTATAATACTCTCATCTTTCCATCCTTGCATATTTTAATGAAGAGTTAACCGTTTTGCCCACGTGTCAGTTACGGACTATAATCCTCATGTATGGATGGGGAAACTGAGGCAATTAATGCTGTGTATCACCTGGCATGAGGGGCCATGGGAGCCTGCACTGCAGTGCTGTGCTGGAACATCTCTGACTGCGCTTCTGTTTTGAAAAAACACTGCATCTGCTAAGAAGCACCAAAGAAGTTTTATGCATCTACTGCCTGGCAAAATTACAGATCCTATATCCCTCATGCTGGTGGTCTGTTTTGGTAGCTCTTTATTTTTTTAAACAAACTAATTCTAGTTGAAGCATGAGACATGCTTCCTAGAAGTTATGTTAGCTAAAAATTTGAAATTCGCTCTGTACTTTTTGTATAGCACGGGCAAAATAATTACGAGACAGGGTGAATGTTTATTAAATAATTAACCTAAAATAAAATGCTCAAAAACTCAAATAATTTTTGTTGCCACCATTATGCAATGTTCATTGCAGAATGCAGGTTCATTTATGCCCTATGAGTGCCACACTTTTTCCCTTCAGAAAAGAAGGGCCCAGAAGGCAAATGCAAACCCTGATTCTTCTATAGGAATAATTATCCCAGGGAACATGGGGGACCTGATTCAATTCTTTGGTGTTCCAGTTTTAGGCTGATGTAGCAGTGTTGGCAGAGCAGCAGTGCCTCGGGTGTCTGAGTATCAAGCGGCCATGCCAGTCCTGGCTCCCTGACGCACAGGGTCTCAGATGGAGTGCTGTCATCAGAAGTTGCACCATCCAGCTTTTCCTGATGGAGCGCAAAAACTCGCTTGCAGCAGTGTTTTGTAAACACAGGTTTCTGAGCAGCACCAGTTCCCCTCTCCAGATATCACTCCTTTGCAGTGCTGCAAGAAATGGGAAGAAAATTGGTTTCCAAAATACATGTATATTGGAACCGCAGGAAAAATCATGTGGTTGTGAAAACTGCTCTGTGTGGATAGATAACTGCACTTACTGGAAGCCCTTCTCGGCTCATTCATATGCAGTAGGAATAGAGGAATATTGGCCAGTCCAGAACAGCTTGTCTATCACAATGTGTTGCATTAAATAACCACACTGACTAGGATAACTGTGCTCATTGAGCAGGGAAGGAAGCACTTTTTCTTCCAGCTGGACTCCAAGTTCCCCCTGAGAAGTAGCGTTTATAAAGAATGGGCCCATCCATTACAAATAAATGCCTTGAAAGTTAGTTGAATTCAGCAACACCCTTCCTCTCCCCCTAAGGTTTCCTTGTCCAGCTCTACAAGAGGAAGGTTTCAAACAGAGCTCGGTGGAGGGTTTCTTGGTTTCTGCAGAGCTGCTCGTGAATGCACAGAAAACTGGTGCTTGAACCAGCACCTAGAAGCTTGTTTTCTCTCAAAATAAACACTGCATTCTGCCGCCTCTTCTCAGAGACTTCTCTTTCTTTAACAATAACTTGTAAATTGAGCACCAGCTGCTCTTGCAGGAGAGGCGGAGGCTGAAATTCCTGTTGTTTTGGCCATGTTCCTCACCACTTTCATCTTCTTCCTTGGCTCCCTCTTCTCCTGAGTATCTAATGTAAGAGATTTGTCTCCACTTACACTTATTTGTCCTCCTTCAAAAACTGGCACAGATGCCTCTGGGTGCTGAGATGGTAGAAGTTAACCTCCTGTGAGCACCAGCATTTTTGCAGGGGGCAGGCTGAGCCAGTATGCCTTCAAAACCTGAATTTAGTTGTTTCCTGTCTTATTCAAGCTGGCCATATTCTTGGCTCTTCTGATCCTTCAAGTGCAAGTTGTTTGGGACCAGGAAAGGTCTTCTTTTGTGGTATTTTGACAGTCTATCACTGTGGGATTTGGCAAGGGATATCAGGTTGCCAGTTACTAGGGTTTGTGATATTGTAGTGACACAAACCAGAAATGATCTCAAATACATTAACTTCTTAGCACTAAAAAAAACCCCAAACAACAAAACAAAGGGTACCTTTTTAGTTATATAATTTTCAAATGATAATCTTTGGGATATCTAAGATTCATCTTCAGCTGAAGGTGTGAGCGTACAATATCAATGTTTTCGTTTCAAAATGCGTAGGTTGATTGCTGTTTCTCTTGACACTGCCAGGTTTTGCTCCCATATGTTCTTCTTTTGCAAAACCTCTAGCACTGTTAGCTTAATGTAAACAGATGATACTGTGTCTTATATTCCAAATGCTATGGCTGTAGAAGCACCACCTGAAATTGTGCCTGCGTAACTGGTATTTGCAAAACTGTGATGGAAGTTCTGCATACCCCACCTTAAATTCCAGTTGTTCATCTTCTGAACAAAAGGAGATGAGGGATTTCCAGTGCCAGGCAAAATGGGGGTGTGTAGAAACATGGTGCTACCTGTGCGTTTTGGGTTCTGATGGTATTTCCAGGACAGGCTTGTCCAGGCTCTTCATCTTACATTGTGTCTCTCTTCCAACTAGGATGTCAACGCAGGTGAGGGGAGCGAGTTCACCGACAGTGGGATTGAGGGAGCAGCCACCGACACCGATGTTCTTTCTAGGCGCTCCAATGCTACCAACTCAAGTTACTCTCCAACAGCCAGTCGGGCTTTCATCGGCAGCGACAGTGGGAGCAGCTCGACAGGCGATGGGCTTCGGCAGGGGGTGTACGAGAACTTCCGCCGGGAGCTGGAGATGAGCACCACCAACAGCGAGAACCTGGAGGAGGCCGGCTCTGCCCTCAGTGATGAGCAGAGCAGCGGCACCCTCAGCTCCCCAGGGCAGTCTGACATCCTTCTGACGGCTGCCCAGGGCACGGTGCGGAAAGCCGGTGCTCTGGCAGTGAAAAACTTCCTGGTGCACAAAAAGAACAAGAAAGTGGAGTCAGCCACGCGCAGGAAATGGAAGCACTACTGGGTTTCCCTGAAAGGTACAGAGGGAGTGTGCAAGGGGTCATCCAGATGGGTGTCCACAGTGTCCTGTGGGTTGTGTGTTGCTGCAGATGAAGATACCCATAGCCTAGACTCTTTAACAAAAGCTGCTGTGAACTTCGGTATAATGAACATCAAGTATGAGGAAGTTGTCCTGATGTTTTTCAGACAGGAATTTTGTTTGATGGTTGTTGATGTACTCACATTATGGCAACTCGTGTAGTCCAAGACATGTGACTGCTGCACTGAAGTGGGGTTTATGCCCTGCTTTGAGTCATACAATACCCATCTTTGAGTCCTGCTGTCACCACGTAGGGTGGCTTCTCTGAGCACTGGGTGTTTCCTTTCAGAAGTGGCTTGCTGACAAACTAAATACCTGTGTGCAGCTGCAGGCACATGACAGTGGGAGTTTGCTAGTGATGACAGCGGCATGCCTTCAAACAGGAGCTCTGTCTTTGTGTGCATTCCTCTTGTACTCTTGTGTTTAGTGCCATTGGCCTCTCCTCTGAGACGTGCTTCATGAGTATAAACACTCAGTGAGTTGCAACATGTTCATGGTGTGGACAGGAAGCTGCGGTTTGCCCACTGAGGTAGGCTTGTGATTTGGGAGATGTTGGCTCTGAGTGCATCACCCATTTTGTGGTGGGCAGCCCTCAGCATGCAGCAGTTCCTGCTAGGATCATGCTCCAGCCTTGTCTGGGGTCTGAGTGCTTATAAATGCACGTAAATATTAATGGAGCAGGGAAACTCAGGAGCTGGCCTCCTAAAGTGACCTCTAATTAATCTTCCTGTGGTTGCATTGGCAGTAAAACAGGAAGCGATGCTTGCAGGGTTCTGGGATTGGCCTTGCTCTCCGCCACCAGTACCGGCCTCCTGTGTGAACCAGGGAAGGCAGTGCCATGTTTCCTGCTGTAGGTGGGATTACCAAGAAGCTCAGAGTATGTAAAGCCCTTTGCTCCCCACAGAGTGCTTTTTTTAGATAACTTTTTTTTTGTGTGTGTAATTTGCAGCAGTGTTTAAAAGCCAGCAGCAAAGCTGGGTGCCAGCTCTTCCTCGGGGTGGTTAGGGAGACTGGGAAAGTGAAGGAGGAGAGCAGGAGGGGGCAGAGGCAGCCCTAATCTCCTGGAAGGGGGGCCCTGTGGCAGGAAGGTCTTGCTGTGAGGAGCAGGCAAACAAAGGGCCATCTGGGAGGAAAAAAGGGGAAGGAAGAGCACAGGGGCAATGTTATTTTGAAGTGCTTTGACTCAAGTGGGGTGTTTGCTCCTTGGATTGCTGTGCCTTAATAATGTTAGTGTTTAAGCAAGACTTTGAAGTTAACAGCTGCCATTGTTTGGCTGCAAATACTTTTCTGAGGGGCTGGGTAGCAGGGAATCCCTTTACATTGAGAGGGGTGGTTCCAGAGGCGGAGAAACTATCTGCCAGTTTTAGGATGAAACAACTTTTTTTTGAGTCTCCCAAAATGCAGACTTGCTATACCTACCTCCCCTGTTCACCCTGAGAACTGTAAAGGCCATTTTGTAAAACCAAGCAGGTTATTTGCTCCCCCCCCCAGTTATAATGGGGATTTGGTTTTGGCTGCATCACCCTGAGTCAGAGTTGGAATAAGGAGTAAGTGGAATAAGGATTTTAGTTTGTGCCTTTTGTTTGTTTGCTGGGTTGGTTTTGTACGTCAGTCTTTCAGTGAGCAAAACTCATTCCATCTTTCCTCCAGTTACTCATCTGCATCCAGTAATTAAATCACTTGATCTTTGCCTTGCAGGGACTGCAGCAGCAGCAGGAGGCTGAGGCAGAGCCATGGAGATTTGCCTGGGGCCTGTCTGCTCGGCAGGGCTGCTCATAGCTGTCTGTACCACCATGGGAGACACGCTGTCATGCCTGTGTCTTCCTTTGGTCCCTTCAGTGGGACCGAGTGGCCATGCAGGACCCCCATTTTTGGACTTATAATGATGTTTCTCATGTGGGACTGTATTTTACTACCCATGACTTTCACGCCTGCGGCTGCCTAGAGTGAACAAAATGGCTTACTGGGGCACAGCTTGATGTACCATACAGCTCATGGTGTGCCTTCATGGTGTGGAAACCATGACCTTGTCCAGCTAAAAACTGGGCTGCTGCAGGTGCTTTCTGCTGTGGAGCTGAAAACAAACAGGCCCTGGCAAATCCTCCCTCATCCCTGTGACAGTTTTATGGATGATTTATAGTCCCAAGCACCAGCGCTGGGAGATGCAGGGTGGCTATTGGTGTTTTAAATTTATTGTTTGCTAATATACAATCATCTCTTTTAGGATGCACATTGTTTTTTTATGAGACTGATGGCAGATCCGGCATTGACCACAACAGCATCCCAAAGCACGCTGTCTGGGTGGAAAACAGCATAGTGCAAGCGGTACCTGAACACCCCAAGAAAGACTTTGTCTTCTGTCTCAGTAACTCCCTTGGGGACGCTTTCCTCTTTCAGGTTGGTCTGGTTCAAGGGTTTGACAAAGGCGTACCTTTTTACTGTCTCTGACCAAGGAGGACATCTTAGCTGTAGTTGAAATCAATGGGAAAATCCTGCTGACTCCAGTAGGTTTGGGATTTTCCTCTGGCAGCACTAGAGGAAGGACAGGATGTATTCAGTAAATGCCACTCAAGAGACCCACTACCACATGTGAATCGCTGTCAGGTCTGCTGATTTTATTGACTGACCAGACCCTCTTAGTGTTCATGGTTGGAACAAAGTAAGAAGTAAGAAATATTCTTACATCCCTGTGAAAACTGGGAGTTTTGTATGTTTTGACAGTTGCTTCTAACACACGGACCAGGCCAGTTACCATACAGGACATACCATAGTGCATTAATTTGCTGTAACACTCTGTGTCTCGTAAAAGACGTATCACAGATGGGACCTTGCTGAGTGGTTCAGGGCGTTTACACGACCATGAGGAGTTTGAAGTGCGAGGGGTAGTTGGGCCTCCAGGTGCTCTCCCAGTGGTGCTGGAGAATCCAGTTGCCCATTGTTCATACAGGCCTTAACATTTTCCCGTTGCCAGAGAGGAGACTGAAAATTGAACATGACTGCATGTTTAGTTTTATTAATCTGAAAATAGAAATGTCTGAATTTCACAGGGTACTTATATCAAAGACTATACATTAGTTGTTGTGTTTCACTGAGAAAGATTTCTGTATTTTAGTAACTGCTGCTTCCCTGAGTGATTTTTAGGTTGGCATTCCACTAGTATGGGACTAGATTCTCAAACTAGTGCAAAACAAAGGAGCCTTACTGACTGGAAGGAAGTGGTGCTGGCTCTCATCTTGAAGAGGCTGAGCATCTATTTGCATACTGAAAAAAAGAATTATTTTTTTGTGGACTGCCTACTCTGCCACCTCAGTTTGATTTTCCCTCAGCTCATAGTGTAATACTGGACTGCCCTTTTCTACTTCATGCCTTTCCTTGACAGGATACATGTATTTTGCCACCTGGTGAGCTTCATCCAGGAGGTAAGTGTGGTGCCTATAGTCTCAGCATGTGCTTGAAAGATTGTGGAGCACCACCTCCTCTTGATACCTACTGATTTGAGTTGTAAAATCTTTTCCATACAGTTTTCTAACGAAGAGCCTTCATTCTCGTAAAATTAATGCCTGTGGATGTTAAATACTGAAAAGGTCACAGTCAAAGCGTTTCTTTTGTGGCAACACAGGGCTTTATTCATTAAAAGCCCTATGTCATTATGCCATGTGTAGATTTTCATATAAATTTGTGGGGAAAAGCAAAAATGAGCCTTTTCAAATGGAAACCCATCATTTATATTGTCTTGCAGGAATTTTTTATTGATGTGTCCCTTCAGCCACAGAACCCGTGCATTGCTAGTGAAGCAGAAGTGAAAGAAGGGATGAGTTTGGAGAGAAGGGAAGGAGACCAGCTGCAGTGGTGGAAGTAATGTGCAAGTGACTGTGCTGTAGGGCTTGCTCTACTCAGACCAGCTGATGCACGTGTATGGCTTCTCAGTTGTGTTACTTAACTGCTCATGTCATACACATCCGTGCACACATAACACAGTGCTGTAGTAGAGGTTTGATGAGAAGAAATCACAGACCTGCAGAAGACTATTCCTCTCCTGCAGAGACTGTGTACTTAGGGAGAAAAATAGGGTTGCATTGTAATGCGTTCAGATACTGGATATCTTGTAACAAGCCTTCCCGCTGCATTGCACTTAGAGACATCACATACGTCCTACACAATGATTTCTTGCTCAGTCAGTTCTTGTCGTGCCTACACGAATCCATTACTTGCATATCACAAGTCTAGGAGCTCAGAGCAAATTGTGACACCATGTACTTATCTATCAGGTGTTTGCAGCTTGTTTATGTGGTCCTTTCTGTGAAGAAGTGGAGTGATTCCCATGCCTACTCATTTATCAGAAGAGTCTTCAGCCCTAAAATCTATTCCAGATACCTTTTTTCCTCTCCTTCTCCCCAGGAAACCAAGAAGAAAACCAAATTTAATGGTGTACTGATAATATTTGAAAATTGAATAAAAGCGTTACCTCTTGCTGTTATGATTTTGCTAGGAATTAACAAAGCATACCATCTCATTATAAGTCCAGTGCTGCTCTCTTCTCTACTGGGAACTAGGTTTCACTGCCTGACTCTAGGCAAAGTGTTCTGCAAATAGTTTCTGTTTACAGCAGTAATTCCTCAGCAAGGTGGGGCTCAACATGCCTTCAGCAGTGGCTCTAAGACACTGTAAGCCTCTGACTATGAGTGAGAGCTTGTTAATAATATTACCTGGGCAGGGAGCCTGACCAATTTAAGCAATATACTTTGCACAGTGCCAACTGAAGACAAGAAAATTGATAGTAGGAGATTGGCCTTTCCACTGTAGACCCTGTCTTCTGCTTAGGACTTCTAACCTGAGCTAAGGAAAGTAATGTCGTTCTGGGACATGTGTGTTTCACCTGCTTCAGTAGCACAGAAATTTTGGGAGCATAAGCCTAAATTCCAGCCTGTACATACGTGATTTCCGCAGTTGGGTTCTGTGGGACTCTCTCCTTGGCTTCAGTAAGCTATGTCCTTTGCTGTTGTGACCATCAGGAGAGCAGTGGGGATGACCTTTTTCATCTATGTTAGCAACTGGAGAAGTCATACTGTGCTGTCTATTAATAGATCAGGTATCATCAGAAAGTTTAATTAGAACAAGGTGGTTTGGCACTTTGCTACTTTTTCAGTCACAAGCCAAATATCAGTGTGATTACTGCTAAAAGCTGACACTCAGGCAAAATCTGCTGCAACCCTGAGTTGGCTGTAAATTTTGTTTTACAATCCGTTGTAAAAAGGAATGAAGTCTAGTAAGGAGTCTAATGAGATTTACTTTTCATTTGGAAAGTCTGGAAAAGGAACACTTTGAAATGCTTGTCTTTCTTGGTCAAAAGCCTCTAATCAGAATAGTACTCTTCCAGAAAAATGTGCTGGTGTCCCATGCCCCAGCCTGATATATTATAGAATCACAGAATTGTAGAATCATAGAATGGTTTGGGTTGGAAGGCACTTTGAAGATTATCTGATTCCAGCCCCCTTGCCATTGGCAGGGAGTTTTGTAGGTCAAAGCCTCCTCCAATCTGGCCTTGAACACTTCCAGGGAAGGGAAGTGTTGCCTTTTCCTGAACTGTCACACACCTGCATGTGGAGGGACAGTACTAGAGCCATAAAAAGTATGAAGAGCTTGCCTTTAATGATAACAAGGCTGTCTTCAGAGTGCTTTGAGACCTTCAGAAGTGGAAATCTTGTTTGTCTATGCATCATAATAAAGCTCCTTATATAGGTATCATGGTCACGTTTTATGCCATTAATTTATTACTAAGGGTTGAATTCCAAAAAAGCTCTCCATGTCAAGAGCACCATACGTTCCCTGCCTTAAGGAGCTGGGAGTATAGAAAACATCATTAAATATTGAGCTACAAATTATGGCAGCATTGCATTGGGCAAGGAAGGTAATTCTTGAGACCCTGCTGGGAAGCACTGTACAGCTGCAAAGCACAGATATAGGTGTATTTCCAAGTGCTGAATTCCTAATGCTGAGTTAAAAATGGTCTGCTTAAAAATGATGGCGTTTTTATTACTTCTCTTGTAAGTGGATTTAAGGCTTCTAATCTTAAGATCAAAGGGAAAGGAAACTCCTTGGAATTGCATTTGTTAATCTCCAGTCAATTTTAAAGAGGATCCTGACATCCTTTCCCTCTCTTTCCCTCTCTTCAGACCTCTAGCCAGACTGAACTGGAGAACTGGATCACGGCAATCCATTCAGCTTGTGCAACTGCGGTGGCAAGGCAGCATCACAAAGAGGACACTGTCAAGCTCCTCAAAACAGAGATTAAAAAGCTGGAGCAGAAGATTGATATGGATGAGAAGATGAAGAAAATGGGTGAAATGCAACTGTCCTCAGTAACGGACTCCAAGAAGAAGAAGACCATACTGGATCAAGTAATCTCAATTGCTTATGTGAAATAAGGCCCTAGCAAATATTTAAGGCTTTCTCCAGATTAGTGTTGCCTCTGTCTGCATCTGTGTGTCGTGTGTGTGCTGACAGAGCTCCCCAGAGCAGGTGGGATGTGTGTTGGCAGCAGAGCTGTGCCAGCTGCTCTAATTGCATTGTTTCTCCAAACAACGTGTGCTAAGGTACAGCACGGCCTGTCTTCTCCTGGCTCCACACAAGAGATTTGGCTAGCCACTGGGAGGTTGAGTGAGGCCTTTAGAGGAGCAAAGAGGCAGCCAGGCCATGGCAGCAGGATGCCTTAGGGAAGAGCTCATCATAGACTGACATATGCTGCTGCTGTTGTCCTAATCATGGAAGAGGCTGGTTCTTCTGCTGGCAGATGGGATGAAGAAGCTATCCCTTATTACAGGGGCCTGCCTTGACCTCAGGACCACTCCTTCTGACTTCAAGTGGGCAACGTAGTTGTGTTTCAGAAGCAGAGATCCTGGAGCAGATGTCTCTCCTGCTGCCGCAGCGGCACCTTATTTTAGGAAACTAGCATATGGCTCCTGCTTCATTAATTTGTAGCTCTTTTACCATGGCTGCCAAGCACGCCTGTAATGCAAACCATAGGGAGCGGCCGGGGCTTTAATGCACCAAGCTAAAGAGATTTTATACACCCTAGCCCATGAGAAGGGGGAAGGGAGAGGAGAGATGCTTGCTTCTGTTGAAAGGGCTTCATTCAAAGGCTGTCACTCACAGTGAGAGGGCAGAGCAGTCTCTGTCTTTATGTAACTGAGTTTTTCTAAATGCTTTGAAACTGTTTCCTGTCGGCAATTTGAATTATTTAAAGAAGTCCTTACAGAGGCTGATTATAGTGCTCTTCCGCTGATAAGATTAATTATCCCCAGTGTACCACACTTTTCCAAGTAAGGCTCGCTCCACTGATGTTTACAGCGATGCTGCTGCTTCTGCAGCTGCTGATTTGGGGTGCTCTGTATGTGGAATTTGGTGGTGTTTGGCCTTCTGCTTTCTCAGATTTGTGTAAGAAGCCTCATAAGATCCTGCTTAGAAAAGAATCCTGGAATTCAAAAATGAAAAATAAAATTTGAATCCTATTAATTAGCATTGTATCAAAGGAGCACTTGTCCCAGGAGAAGACTTCTGAAATGAGCATAAAAAAGTTGTTTTCCATCTAATGAAAACTATTTAGTTATTTGTATACTTTTTGGGCTTGGGAGGTTAAGGGAGAATGGGAAGAAAGGGGAATCAGGTTTTTTTTTGAGCAGTGATGAAAAAGGTGTGTTATTGGGAACAGCAGAATTTTGTCCAGGTATTTACCACCTTATTTTTCCTCCTTTCCCCTTCTCTTCCCGTGTGTCTTGCTCCACAATCTTCGCTGTGCACAGATCTTTGTTTGGGAGCAAAACCTTGAACAGTTCCAGATGGACCTATTTCGGTACCGCTGTTACTTGGCTAGTCTCCAAGGAGGGGAGCTCCCAAACCCTAAAAGGCTGCTTGCTTTTGCCAGCCGTCCAACAAAAGTTGCAATGGGCCGTCTTGGAATCTTTTCAGTCTCGTCGTTTCATGCACTGGTAAGTTTGAACAGAGGCCAGGGGTTGGATTTGCCAACCTGCAAATCGCTTCACTTGTCCAATGCAGAGATCACGTCGACAAAAAGCAGTCTGTGCCTGGAGGGTGAGCCCTTACCTTAGTGCGCAAAATATTGCACTTCCTGAAAGGGGTGTGTGTCCTTGGTATAGATTAAAAAGCAGATGCTTGCAATCCATGGCCTTACGGAAGTGGAGATCCATGTTTCTCCTAAACATGTGATTTTGAATTTCTAAATCTGTGCTCCAAACATGCTTCTATAAACAGATCTTCCTGTTAAAGCGCAGGTTCATCCCTAATGTTTGGTAAATGGACTTGATCCAAAAGTCCTATCAAGTCAATGTGAGTCTTTCTGAGGCCCTCAGCACGTGTTGGCTTAGACCTTCTTGAGCATGGCTTGTTTTCTGCCATATGGATAAAACTACTTACCAATTAGTCTAATATCCTGTCTCCAGTGATCAACACCTGATGCTGCACAAGAGAGGGGAACTGTTCTTCTCTGCTACTTGTGGTGTGGCAAATAATGCTTAAAATGGTTGTTTAAATTTAAATAACTACCCAACTCCTAAAAATGCAGGGAAATGTATGCCAAAGTGGTGTTTTTTTAATAAATTTAAATCAAGTTCCTGCAGTTTCAGCTTGGACTCCTGGAACTTCACAGAAATAGCTGAGCTTCACTCCTTGTCTTGTGGATGTCAGCTGCACCCTTCAATTGAATCAAGAGCTGTAATTCAGACAGGGACATATTTATTCTTTCATATATGAAAAGATTAGCTTCATCATCCTGATAATTGCTGGTGGATTTATGTATTTTTTTAAGTGGCGGGCTGTAATTTGCATTTATGCTTATTTTTTTGCATCTAGCAAAGCACTGAGCATTAGTTTGAAAAACAGTCTGCCTCTTCATGCTGGTGTCTCTTGAGAGCCAAGTGAAAAAAAATATGCTTTGAATATGATGTGTTGGAAAAGACACGTGCTTTATTCTCTTTTAAGCAAACTCTCGTGTCCTCCTTTACCCTCAATCACATGGAGATGGTGCAGTGAGTCTCAGACTTCAGCTGGTGCTGCATAGTGAAGTGGCACCCCTAGCTCTCCTGAAGGTGTTTGCCAGTACATTAGTCAGAAGACGTGCAAAGTCTCTCAGCTGCCTCTGCACAAACGTCCCAGGTTCAGCTAAGAAACGTTTCGCAAGTCCAGGCTGTGGAAATTGAGACACTTGTAGTAGTGTTTAAGTTCTCCTTTTGCTTGATTTCTCCATGGTTCCTAAGAATCGCCATTGTTCACATAGCGCTGTTTCTCTGGGTACACAAGCCAGTCTTCTGTTCGCCTTGTCTTTATATGGGCTTTTGTGTCTGCTGCACCCAAACAACCAGTTTCTCAGCTCTCTGGCTTAGGGCATCACTCAGAGATTTGGGTGTTCCCACTGGGGTTGCCAAACGACAGTCACATTTTGCTAGTTTCAGCTGTGTGAATCCAGTACAAAGGTGTTCCAGGAAGCATACAGCCAAGTCGGCAGGGTGGGTCGGTCTGCCTGTCTGTCTAGCTTCGCCTTGCACTCCCGTTCATACCTGCCATCTCCTACTGCTCCCTTGCTCACAAGAGAGGAGCTCGCTTTCCTGAGGCCACCTCTACATGAGAAATCTGCTTAAACTTTGCCTAAACACTTCACCTCTGACTAATGTCGCACTAATTTTTACCAGAGCTTCCTCACTTGGAAAACACTCCCTGCATATTTGGTCTTAGTAAAGGCAAATATCGTTTCCCTCCAAAGGGGATGCCACAGGCCATTTTTCAAGTACCCAAGCAGTTAACATTGCTCTAATCAAAAGGGTCGTTTCAGCTCACTTTTTTCCTTCCTGTGCTTTGCTCACGCCTTCAAATGTTACTATCTTTACGGAAGTGCAGGTTTTAAATACCTTGACCTATTTGCAAGCCTTTATCTTGCCTTGTAGCATTTATGAGTCAGTTCCTGGATGCTCAGAGAGCTTCCACAGGAAAGAGCAAAAAGAAAGATCAGGCTTTTCAGAAGCAACAGGTAAATGTGGAAGTCTCAGGTTTCGTGTGGCCAGCTTTGAAAGTACGTTAGGAAAGAGAAAGAAAAAGAAAACAAAAACCAAACCCCAAACTCCTTACTGGTGCTGAGGCTTTGCTCTGTGATGCTTCAGAAAATCTCAGATTAAATGCCAGAAAATGGGGAGTGGAGGGGTGGTACTGTGTGGTTTAATTTTTGGTGTTCGAAGTTGGAGGAACTGAGCTAAACTGCAGTCAGAAGGAAGTAGTCTGGTAGCATCACCATTGTCCCTGTTATGAGTGCACATTGCTGCCATAGTATTTGCCTTTTTTTTTCCAAGCAAGACTCCACTGTTTGTTAGGTTGTGTAAGCCCTGGTGCAGCGGGATGCTGCAACCTTTGATTCTAAAACCATGTGGCATTGACAGGTGGCGGCTCGCACGGGGGAGTCTGGAGTGAGGAGAAGGACACAGGCCATGTCCAGGTCTGCCAGTAAACGGAGAAGCAGGTTTTCTTCTCTTTGGGGGCTGGATACTACCTCGAAGAAAAAGCAAGGGAGGCCAAGCATTAATCAGGTAAGTGTGTGGAAGTCTGTGATACTGGATTTTTCAAGGCTTATTCAATAGTGTGCAGAATGCAGCTTATGCAGAGTCACTTGCATCAAGCGCTTACATATCCACCCTTAACCTTGCTTGTTTAATCTTTCACAGTGTATAGTCATCTCATTTCACATCCGCTTCAAAAATCAGTGACTGTAGTTACAGACAGATATACAGCACTTCCCATCAAAGAAGGTTTGATGTTCACACCTTCTTTGGCTGAACTGGTTGCATTTCTACTGTTGCTGCATTTCTGCTGCTTCTTCTTTTACTCAGGTACTTTCCCTAAACCCAGAAACCACAAAGCAACAGTGTAAAACAGATACAACTTTGGAAGCAAAGAAAAAAGTGCATACTTTTTTGTTTCTTTAAATTAAAATTATGAGTTTGTAGAATAGAAACATATATACGTAGCGGAGTTTGGGGAAAACTTCCTAAAGTGGCAAAAAGCTTTGCACTTAGTCGGGACAGTTCCTGTTTTGCTTCAGATTTTTAAAAGAGCAAAAGCTGAAATGTTTCCACCAGTCTTGCCCAGATATTTCTCTAGAAAACATGTTTCAGTGTGGTGGGAAGATGCTTCCCTGTTACTCTTTGCAAACATCCCTAATTATAGCTTTCAGCTTCTGAGAGCCATACCTCATCTAATTGCAGGAAATGTAGGCTTTTATTTTCTTTTTCTTTCACTTTTTGAGGGGAGAAAGGCTGGGACACATGTTGTTCTGTGCCATGTGATTTTTATCTTCCTTCTGTTAGAGGAGCAGTGGGTGTTTGTTTTGTTTAGCAGAGGATGAATGCTGCAAAATTGTTCAGCTTGTTTTTACTGAGACAGTAAAAGCTCACCTAATGTTTAGTGGCTGATCAAAAGCTCAGGGTTTTGCTGGGAAGCAGCAGATGCCTCTGTGAGCACATTCCTAATTCTCTGTGCTGGTGCTGCAGTATCCCTGTTGCTTTGTACTTACTTTCCCCAAATCAAGCTCAGTCCCTTGTCCTGACCTAAGATCCCGCCCACACTGTGTCTTCAGGCCTGTTTTGTTTTTCCCTGAACTCACCCTTTTTTTCTTTCAGTGGGGATGAATTCATTCTTCACACTTCCTTCCTCTTCCCGCACCCCTGTCATCCTCACTCCATAAACACAGGCATCAAAAAGGATTTTGTTCCAGATTAAGGAAAAGTCATACTGGAGAGAGCCAAAGAAAAAGTAAAGTTTCGAGAAAGTAGCAAAATGTATAAATGTAGTGCCTGAACCTGTTTTCCCTGCTTGTGTGTAGTAGCATGCAAAGCCTTGCCGATTTGAAGCAGTAAACTGAAAATCCTTAAACAGCAGCGTCTTTCTCCCATCCTGCAAAGTTCCTGCTTCACGTTAGGTACAGAATAGTTAACAGCCAAACCTGGCAACTTGATCATAAAGCTGTCCTGATGTGGAGCTATAAAGCTTCTTCAGTTTTAATTATAACCTCTGCTGCAGTAACAAGCCTCTTGGCCTGTCTGATGCAGTCCTGTGCTGATTTGGGGTGGATCCTGTAAATATTCCCATCCTGTTGTTCCTCCTGCGTGGAGTCCTATTGATTTTGGCTCTGGCTTGTGCTGGGCTGCCAGCTCTTATTTCATTAGAGAAGGGTTATGCTGATTTGCGGTACTTGAATGTTTGCTGAGGACATTTTAGAAGCTGATTTATTACAAAACCAGACAGAAGTGGAGGCCTTCATCTGATTTCTCAGCCTCAGCAGAGGTGGAGAAGTGCTCATTTCCCCTTCTTTATAAGTGGAGAAACTGAGCACAAAAGGAGATAAAGTTTGTCCTGCTCCACCAAGTAAGTCAGTGAAGGCCACTAAGCAGAACTGGACTTCAGTCTTTCAGCATGGTGTCCCATCAACAACTTATCCTTCACCCCCCTTTCCCCTTTAATAAGCTGATATTTTTCTTTTCTGTGTTTTGATTTTCATGCTAGATGTTAGATATAGTGTTCTTCCCTTAGCGTGTGCTGCAGATGGTGCATATGTTCATGTTTCATGCTTTAAAGCAGAGTTGCTCGGTTGTTCCTCAGGTGTTTGGTGAAGGAGTTGATTCAGTGAAGAAATCCCTTGAAGGCATCTTTGATGATACAGTCCCGGATGGCAAGGTAAAACACCATCTCTCCATCTGTCTCCTTCACCCCCATTTGCAGCCAGCCTAAATGCACCATTGTCTCTGGGATGCAAGAAGGGATGCAGAGCCTCTGGTTGAGGAGAGGACCCTACAAGCTCTACCTGCTGTAGTGCTTGTAGCCACTCTGGGAAGGTTTGAGCTGGTTGCCCGTGCTCAAAAGGGCTCACTGTCTGTGGCGTCGCAGCTGGAGGTGCCAGACCCAGAGGGGTGTTAGCTCTGCATGCCAGGGAATTGCTGAAGGACCTAGGCTCACTGGTTCTGGAAAATGTCTCCTTGTGGTGGCCATATGGGGTTTTCATAATCAAGGGTTGGTACAACTGAAATGAAGCTTTCTGTTCTCTTTTCATGCGCTTCTGCTTTTGCAGCTACAATTACAACTGGTTTTGCTTTTCCCAAAGAAAAGTCATTTGTAAAACAGCATTAAGACAGTGCTAAGAGGCACATTTTTCATGTAGTGAATATGGGTTTAGCCTCGTGAGCCCACTTGCAGCAATCAGAGATTCTGCACTTCCATCACTTCCTGGGGATTTATAGCTTAGAGTGCACCTTGGCTGTGTAAAAGACAGTAAATTCAGAAGAAATACTAAGATTTGCTATTTTGCCATTTATCGATACAGGAAATGTAGTATCTACAGCAGCTTTGTTGGCTTTGGATTGGTTTTCCCAGAAATACAGTGCATTGAATTTTTAATTTTAAATCTTTTTTTTATCACTCTTATTTTTTGTTGCATTCCTAGCATTCCCAACAGCCATAGGGTGAAATCCCAGGAAAAGCACATTAAACCACTGTAGCTGTGTGGGTGGCATGGGAAGGCACACTTTATACTGCTCAGGTAAAGCTGCAAAGTTTCCTGCCCAGACAAGCCTTCATCTAGGCTTATGAATAAAATGTCTTCTTCATAAGAGGGCTTTTTTTTTTTTTGATATAGCATATCAAAACACTTGTTGATGAAAAAGGAGATTGTATTTGGCTAGTAGAGTCATAATGAATTTTGTCTGTTTAGAGGGAAAAAGAAGTGGCACTGAGCAGCGTCCACCAGCACAATCCCGACTGTGATATTTGGGTTCATGAGTATTTCACGCCGTCTTGGTTTTGCCTGCCGAACAACCAGCCTGCTCTGACAGTCATCCGTCCTGGGGACACCGCACGAGATGTGCTGGAAATGATTTGCAAGGTAAAGGCTGTGAGCATGCCCTGGAGCCGTGTGAAGTGTCTACAACCCTGAGCCCTTTCAGTTGAACCTCACAAAGATCTTCTCATATGCCAGTACTGAGACTGCACTGTGCTGGAAAATCAGTTGTATGGTAGATGAAAAACATGAATTACACTGAAATTTTCATGCTAGCACCACGCAAGAAAAAATCCTACAGCTGGACTAATCTTGGCATGGTTCTAGGGAGAGGAAGGCAGACTAGTTTTTGCCTTTTCCGCTTTGGCTGCTGTGCACTAGCCTCTGCAGTGCTTTCACACCCTGACTTTGCTGCCACCCACCCACTTCCCCTCCACTGGAGACCAAGCTATGTGCAGGACCCTTCTCCTCTCTTTATCTGCTCCCCAACATCTCGGCCCTTAGCCCGCTTTGTCTCATTGGCCACCCCAGGGCACGGTGGTGCAGTTGCCCTGGCCATGCCTGACCACCCTAGCTCCCACACCTCTGCCAAGCCCTCCCATGCCTGCTCCTTCCTCTGCCAGGCAGGCAGGGTGATCTCACCCTTTCCAGGTGCCGGGTTGTCCTGTTTCCAGGTGCCATTCCTCCTTCCTTTCCCCATGCTGCTTCCTCACCTCTAGCTGGCGTGGGGTAGGAATACATGGAGAAAACAGCAGCTCCAGGAGTAGGAGAAGATGCCCGTGTTTGCCGTCTGCGCTGCGGAGTCAGACTCACCTTGTGTAGGTGTAGGTGGCAGGAGAGAAGAGAGAGGAAAGCTTTTATCTGCAGTTTGGGGGGGGGGTGGGAGAAAAACCACATGGATTTCTTTGCAAGATGAAGTATCAGAGACATTTGGCCATTAGAAGAGTTATATCTGAGCAGAGAAGTTGAAAGTTTGACAAATTAAATACAAGCTTTCAGTTCTGGCAGCTACATAAAATGTATGTTTTCTGCTAAGCGGCTGACTGCAAGCTAGTTCCAACTCCTGTCACGTGCTGTTCTGAAAAGTGAGTCCTCTTTTGTACAACAACAGCAGCAAAAGGAAAGAAAACATTTATTACTATTAAAAGCGTAACTTTGAGGACTTTCAGAACATGTTGCATGTGCTTCAAAACAGAGGGAAGGTGAGAGAAAGCCATTTGTTTCCAATAATTACACAGTGTGCTCGTCTCTCTGCAAGGTGCACCATTAAGGAGTGCTGCAGCTTGTGAAAGCTCTTCATTGTATTCAGGAAAAGATGACATTTTTGGAGAGAGTCATAATAGGGAAGCTGGATGTCACCTAATTAGTAATGATTTATTTTTAGGATTTATATTTTCCTTTGGGTAAGAGTGATTAACTCAGTGGGCCAGATCCTTAGCTGGAGTAAATTGGTGTAGCTCCACTGGTTTCAGTAGGTGCCTGCTGAGAATCTGGTCTCTCGCTGTGTGTTTCATTGTTGTGGGTGGTGGTGTATGAGCAGAAGGGGAGGTGGGTGCGTGTTTTTTTTAAAGAGCTATCTGTTTCTTCCCTTTCTGTAAGTTTTCTGCCTGGAAAACACTGATGAATGCCTTCTTTCCTATAGCATTTAATAATCAATCTCTTTCTTCTGTCTCTTGAATTCAGCTTATTTTTCCCCTTTAATATCTGATCCACACCATTTCACATCAGTTTGCCATCTGCCATCTGAGAACCAGTCAAGTTCTGGTACAGTAAACATTTCAAGATTACATTTCATGTAACCCTCTTCATGTTTGTGTATGTGGTTAAATCTATATGTGCTATTAAACTGAGCTTGATTATTCTTTTGGAGAACATTAAGCACACTCAAGTCATTATAGAAAATGTGTTCTTATACTAACTTTGCTACTTGTTATACAGCGATTTAGAATTTGGAGGCTGTTTTGTGACACTTGTGATTCAGCATTGGTGGGAGGAGAGTTTAAAGCATATTTTAAAGTGGTTTCTCAAAGGTTTCTCCTAAGATCTGATTAATAAGATGATTGGAATGCAGGAAAGTCAGTACATCACTTGGAAGGTAGGAAAATCAGTGTATGTACATTAAACTGTTTCCTATGGATAATACTGATCAGTGTGAACGTGTGCATGTGATTACTAACATTTACATAACTCTGTGTCTTAAAATTGGGTAGAAACACACACACTGTATATGGACTCAGGCAGACCCAGTATGGAGAGAATAACACCAAAAACCAAGCATAGAATACTCTTTGGCATTTAGTCTTTTGAATGAACTGAATAAAACATGAGAAGTGAACAAAGCACAAGCTCACAATTAACATTTTCCAAGTAGACCTGCGTGAGGGGCAAGAAGCAGATTTCCCCTGGTCTCTGGATCTGTGCTCAAAGTCTCTCGGGAAGTTACTTAAGGCTGATGCGCAGTGGGCTTACTTTGATTTTGAGCTGGTGTTTTCCTGCTGAAAAAGTTCGGGCCACACGCACAAGTATGAAGCTGTAGTAATATGGTGGAATGGCTAGCATGTTTCCAGGATGCTGTCATTTCAGTGCCAATGAAGACCTCCCCCAGCAAGCTGAAAGAATATGTTTTTCCCTCACTTCACTGGAAGGGAGACGAAACACATTAATAGTTTGGGTTGCGTGCTGACCCGCTACACCACGCAGAGCCTGTTGAATCGACTCACACCCCAGGCTATAAATCATTCTGCAAGAGCTGTTGGGTTGTGCTTTAAATTGGGTTAGCTGCTTAATTTAGTCCAGACATAGACAGAGTTATTAGGAGAGAAATAAATAAACCAAAAAGCTTGTTTGGACTGCTAAAAGGTATTTTGGGTGGTCTCAAAAGGATATTAGTATCATTAAAGCTGCCTTGTTTCTGCTCCCACCTTCCCACATCTGGATGTAGCTAGACCCGCAACAGAAAAAGTGTGTTAAGGGTATGGCTTTTGGGGCAAACTGGCTATGTCCACTTTAAGAGGACCTTTTCCTTTCACTTCACTGGCAAATCATACCCCTATTTGAAACAGTTTAGCTAATGTAAAATTTTGAGGTAGTCAAAGTCTTGCTGCAGGTATACGAATGTTAATTAACTAAATGATGTGGCTCAGCTGCTGCACCACCACAGCTTTAATGGTGATGACTCTCATTGCCTGACTTGGATGGGAATGCAATGTAGTGAATGAATGGCATCTGCCTTGGCTGATGGTGTTTCCTGGAAGAAATGAGTGCCTTAAAATATATGTGAGCTTTGTCCCGTGACCTCTTCAGACAATGCTGTCCTCTGACATAGTTCAAGGCATCAGTGCAGCCTTGGTCATCTTGTGTTTAGCTTCTCTTGCTCTCTAAAATGGCCAGCACGCACGATTTTCTGGTAACCAAATCTCCCTGCAAGGACAGGTGTGAACATGGAGGTGTCGGCAGTCACCTCCACACCTGATGCAGTGCTCATATCGAAGCAGGCAGAAGCCCTGTCATTGACCGCTGGGGTGGCAGATCAAGCCACCCCTTACGGGGAGGCTGCTCTTTTAAGATGCTATCAGGGTTCAGCCTGCGGACCTGGTTGCAGCCTGGTGTGAGCACACCCTGCCCCTGCCCCAGGGCAGGGGGTGCCTCTGAAGTAGCAGTGATGGGGTGTCCCAGCCCTGCTAGTGGGGTCCCCTGACCCCATTGGGAGCCTGGGGTGGCTGAGCGGGGGTGGCTAAGCAGGGGTAGCTGAGCAGGGCTCCCTGCCCTGCCAGTGTGGCTAAGACAGCTCCTAGTCTGTGCCCCATGGCTGGAGGCCCCAGACTGGATATATTAGTGTCCCTGTGCAACAGGTTGTGATTTTCTGCTGGCCTGGGGCAGGCTGGAAAGCATCCCTTTGGGTCTGCTCTGCAAGGGGAGGACTTTTGGAGTTACTGTTTGAAGTGACATGAGTACCTGACTGCAGCTGTACTCTCTGTCCCAACTCTGGGCTTCAGTTGACAAGTTGCTTGTCAGCATAGACCTGGCTGATTTGTGTGGCCATTGGTGCTGCATTTCCTGCAGCACCAATGAGAGCTTCAGCACAGGAGACCATGAGAAGAAGCACCGTGATGACAGGAGGAGTCTGCCAGGTTGCCTGTCTCCTTTTTCTGCTAGTATGGTTTTTCCACATACATATTTTCCCCCACTGGCTTTGCTGTAAGTGGCTCAAGAATTTCATGGACTTTCAGAGAGACTTAGCGCAGACCTCCCTCTAGACATGGGGTGTGGTGCAGTCAGTGGGTTTATGCTTCCTCTGTATGTTTTTGTTTACTTGGTGTGCAAGGCACTCTTCAGTTTGTGTCTAGGGATAGTAAACTAATGTAACCAGAAACTCATCTAGGATTCCTCTGTATAATTTCTGAACCATTAAACCCAGTTCCGCTTCCTTTAATTTCTGGGGTGTTTGTGCATAAGCCCATGTGAAAGAGGAATCTAGTGAAAACAGTGAACAATGACCAAAGCATACAAAATGCTTGTCAAAAGGGAAAAAAAGGGGAGAGGGCAAGGATCATTCAGCTCTTCTTATTTTGTCTCTTGAAGGGTTTCAAATTCTTTATTTAATTAACTAGGTATTTGTCCAGATTACGGAGGTTATTCCATTTCACATACTGCTTTCAAATAAGGCTAATTTGGTCTTTTACTTGGACATATTTGAACATAGCACTTCATGGAGTGCAGCAATATATCTGTCTCATTTTTTCCTTCTTATCCATAGCTCTTTCTTATTCATGGGCTAATCTAGCCTTTCAAAACTGTTCGCTGTTCTCTGAGTATTTGCTGAAGGGTTTGCTAGGTCAGTGTGTGATCTTTTCTACAGGTCACTCGGTGTACATTACTCATCATCTGTGCTGTGTGATCAGTCAGCTGACTGCCGGTGTATCATCCTCTTGGCTTGAACTGGATAATCAAGGCTTTAAAAAACACAATAAATAGGCAATAATGACATTCTTGCATGAATTTTCAGATGAGCCACTGTTTTTAAGTACCACCTAGGAAACTGTGGTAATTTGCTCAGATAAAATGAAAAAGCCAGTGTATAAAAGCATATAATAATAGAATTCAAAAGCTGTGAGTGAGGAGAATTTACCTCCTGTATTTGTGAATCACTTTGGGGCTTTTAACCAGCTTTAGTCAACAGTTGATGAAGTTTTGAAAATAACTTCTGAATGGCATCCTTTGTGTATATCATACTTCTAATGTGTTTTGATTATACACTGCATTAACCTCTGCTTAAATCAAGCTTATTAATCGTGCTGAGAAAAGGTCATTAACATCTCCCAGACCAAATGCCGCATCCTCAGCTAATTAAAACTAATTCATTAAAAAGATGTGACCTGTTTCCACTGGGATGTAATCCAGGATGCAACTCTTGGCTTCTTTTAGCCTTACAAAGTCAGTGTGTCCCAAGCTGTTTTGAATTTAGAGGGCATACAGATTTTTTTATATATATGTGTGTGTATATATACTCACATATATAAACCTTGAAATTTACTACATCACAATTAATTATGAAGATGCTAAAAATAACCCCCCGAAAACTTTCCCGTTACATATTTCTCTATTAGCAGAGCATTTGTTATCCTTCTTGCAATTTTAAATGCCCTTTGTATACAAAGGTATGTTCCGAGTCTTCTGCAATAATAGTGTTTGCTTGTTTCTGCAATAGCATGGGAGGGAGCAGAACTGCCAAATAAGCAGAGCCAAAGAGACTGCTTAGAGTACCAGCATTGCCCTTGACACCCTGGACAGTGGTTAAATGAACACTTATTCCTGGAAAAGAAGATGAGGTTCAAGTTCTTGTTCAGGTTAGGAGATCATGGGCCTTTTGTGAAAGACTGCGTGGGGTATTTTCCTTCCTGAGTGTCAGGCTGTTCTCTAAGTACAGATGACGTGAGGCATTGCTTTTCTCTTCTAAAGCCTGTTCTCCATTTCTTGCAGACACACCAGCTGGATTACTCTGCTCACTACCTGCGTCTTAAATTCCTGATTGAAAACCAGATCCAATTTTATGTACCAAAGCCAGAAGAGGATATCTATGAACTGGTAATGCTACCTACTGAGCAAAATGAAATGACACTTGGTAGGACAGTATTAATTAGTGTTTATCTGACATTTGTAGTTCACAGGGCTATGCTTTTTAACTTGCAGTTATAGTGCTTTGCAGACCGTAGCAAATTGGCCCACAGTAAAGTAATCTCTCCAAACATTTAATCTTGAGGAGAGAGTTGGTGTCTAGCTTACGTTTGTGCATGCACATGTCTGTGTGGAAGAGAGAGAGGAAGAACAGCCACAGGTAATATGTGAAAGTCACTGTGACATACATTTAAGCTTGATTTCTCTCAAGGTTGCCTTTTCCTGTTGTTCACATTGTCCTTGGTGGTTTTAAGACATACCACTGAGGCCTGAGCATTTCTTGTTCAGATCACTTTGCCTGATTTTTGAAGAAGGGGGAAGTGTACAAGAAGTTGTTTTTTTTTGTTGTTTGTTTGGGTGTTGGGTTTGTTTTTTTGCTGTCAGTTGTTTTTTTTTCCTCAATGGGAAGATAAACGTTGAGGTTAAAAAGCTCTGGAGTTAGGTGTGAAAAGAGACTTTCCTAATTTCTTCAGTTGGATGTTTTTATATCATTCATCTCAAAAACAGACTACAAAGGAATTTTGAAATGAGAGATTAAAAAAAACCCGGGTACCAAACCGAATTAGTGTCGTGCTTGAAGTCTATGATTCTGCACATGCACACTGTAAAGCTTTTTAAAGTCCTTTTCATGGGTGGCTGTTTTATTTATAAAAAGTAAACATTACCAGTTAGGGATACTTTTGTTCATTTTGCAGAGAAGTTCCATGATTTGCCATTAACACTGTCAACAACAACAAAAAAAAGAGTGAGGAAGTGCTAACTGCTGGAGCACTGAGCCTGGGAAGTGAAATGTGGTTGGGGAAAATAAAAACTCGAAGGAGACAGATTTTAGCTTTCATTGCATGGGAGGGCTTTGGTGACTTGTCTTAGGTTGAAAGGATGTAGGATTGACATAGTCACCAGTTACAGCTTTTCCTGAAAAAACGATATTAGACCACTGTCAGTGGGACTCTGCATGCTTTAAGATTCTAATATAGATAGGTGCTCCAGGGTTACATCTGATGTAGTAACATTAAAACAGCACACATTTGTACATTTGCTTGTGTTTGCGCTTGTTTCTTGAGCAAATTTGAGTTACTTTGCTTAAGTATTTAATTAAATGATCCTGGTGCAATATGATAAAACTAATGCCTCAAATTTTGTAGTCTCCTGTTCACAGTATTGTCTCACGTCGATGTCACCTTGTTAGAGCTGTTTTCCATCTACTAAAATGCTTTTAGCGACATACATTACTGTAGAAAAGTAATTTCTTAGGAAGATACTCCTTTTCCTTGCAGAATGTATCAGATATATTTAAGTAAGAAATAGAGATTGAATATCCACATTCCATTCCTCTCCAAAATATTAATGGTGACATTTTTGTCCTGACAGTCTTTCAGAAATTCACAAGCTCAGTTTTTGTGTTAAAAAAGTTAATAAGGGCTCAGGGAAGAGTATTTAATATTAGGTTCTGTACCAGGCAGTTACACTTTTAAGCACCTTTTATTGTAATCTAAATGTTGGAGTGTTTTGGCGGAAGCTTGACATGCCAGACTTTTTGCTTTCAGTAAGATGGCATTTTTAGATGGAAGACCTCCCTGAAAACCTGGCAGTTAGGATGAGGCTGGGGTGAAGGCACTGGGGATGCTGGAAAAGGTGTCCCTGGGACAGGGGGCTGGGACAAGACAAAAAATGGTAGAGGAAAAAAGGGCAAGGAAGAGAAAATTTTGAGGGGAAAAATCCCCAAATCCAACAAAACTCCAATACTACTTCTATTATTCCAAAGCTGCTATAAGAAACACTGTGAGGGACTGGAGTCACACTGGAGGGGCAATGCTGCTGCTGTCAGGAAGAATCCTGTCCCTGGGCACTCCCCAGTGCTTAGCAGAACCCCTGAGATAATCACTCTGGTATCACTATCAAACCCCTCCGTGCAGAGCCCAGGCCCCCACGGCAGGTTTGAAGGGGATTTCCCTCACTTGCCCATGGTGCCCAAGAGGCTGGCAGCTTCATGGTATAAGCCAACATATCCCAGATACGCTGCCTGCCTTTGCTGTGGGCACAGCAGGGCTATGGGACACAGAAAGGTGAGCAGCACCTCAGGGCTGCTGTCAGACTGGCTCTCTGATTTGGGCAGCTCAGCTTCAGTCTGAGCACCCCAGTTATTTTTCTCCCATTCAACAGAGGTTCTTGCTTGAGAATAGTGCTTTGGGAAGCTGGCAGGAAGTGGCTCCTGTATTCCTGTGAGAGCTTGTCAGCTGTCCTCCTTGCTTCTGGTCCTGCATGCTCAGTTTAGGTGACTGCAGGGATCAGACACAAGTTTTGTTCTGAAAATACTGGTATTTTTCTTCTTTTTTCTTTCTTTTCTTTATAAAACCCTTGCTAAAATCTGCTGAGATCTTTGTAAATATCATTTGACCTCTTTTTAAGGTTCTGAGCAATACATTCCTGTATTTGAAAGCCACATTTTAAAAATATTGCTAGCATGTCATTCTTATTTAATTGTACATTTTATTTTACTATATACAACCATTGAAATGGGTATTTAACTGTTCTGTAATACTTAATATTTGCAGTTAAACGGATGTGTTTAGTGTTGATATATGCAGGAGATAAAATTGTGTTTTTATAAGGAAACTACTGATGAGTTACTCTTTTAAAGTAATGCTTTAAATATTTCAGTCCCAAGCACTGTCGTCACTTAGCTACAAAATGTTAATTATTGTGAATTGCTTTTTTACACATTCATACCAGCGTGTAAACAAAATTAATATGTAGGTGTGGGCTCTCATTCACCTGTGGGAATGATTTTTTCCAAAGACAAAAGGATGGTTTGTTACTTCAGTGCTAGCTTGTGATATAGAAAAAACAGCTTCAACCTGGTGCTAAGCCAGGGGTTTCCAGTGTGTCAAGGCTGTCTTATGAGGAATAAGTCAGGGCTGACTCCCCAGAAGTTCAGAGTCTCTAAATACCTGACTTATTCAGGAAAAGTGGGATTTCCCTGCTGAGGGGTCCTTTGCTCCTGAAAAGCAGAGTAAATTACACTTGTGTATGTAGGCTTCTGGGTTATTACCTAGGTGTAAATTTGTGCTGGTCTCTCAGGAAGGATGTTAGTGACCATTTCAAAGACTTTTGGGGCTTTTCTCTTTACAAATAAACATAAATGTGTTAAAGGTGTAATTTCATGCTAAGAAAGAGCTGGATATCACATCTGATAGTGTCCTAAGAATTAAGAAATGTATTTAAGAAAGAAAATCCCTCCTTTAATTTTAGTACTATTGAAAAATCAAATTCCTGCAATGTATTAATCAAAATAATATGAAAGTGTTAGATGATTACTACCCATAAAATGTGAAAAGAGGAGCAGGAGATCTGTTTCTTGTGCACTCAAAATGGTATTGACCAAGTGAAATAGATGTATCCTTGCTTTTATGATGGTGATAGTAAAATGCTGCTGCCTCCTCTTTAGCTGTTCTAGCATTAAAGCCTAGTGACACTATTAATACATGTCACACGTGCAGAAAAACTGTGATAAATAATGATCGCAGTCCATTTCTTGTGGTTGTAATTTAAGAAAAGTCTGTTCAAAATTACTACATTTGATGTTTGCTCCCACAGTAACATTTTTGTGTTTCGCTTTGTTTCTTTTCTATACAGCTGTACAAAGAAATAGAAATCTGTCAGAAAATTACACAGCACATTCAAATAGAGAAGTCTGATGTGTCTTCTGATATTTATGGTGAGTATCTCCTTGACTTGTTTTTATTTTTCTAGCAAGTCATTTCTTCTGTGGGCAGGTTCTTGCTTGCTACTCACTGATATACCTGTAAGGTCTGTTGAACGCAATAAAAAGAGCACATCTGATGCCTGTGCCACAGAAAGCTTGCTCCCCTGCCCTGAAGCAGGACAGCTTTATTTGTAGTGCACTGAATGCTGTTTTTCCTGGTACTTGAGCTGTAAGATGTGCATCTCTTTGATGAGAGCTGTGGTGGCAGAAAGGACAACTGTTTTCTTGTTCTCGCAGTTTCTCAAAACACCACCTACAGAGGCTGTGCAACTGAGCACTGGTGGAAAATAGCATCCTTTGCCAGTTATCATGTCCTACATGAATGCCTGCATTGTGCCATTCATGGTGGCCCTGCAGTGGGGCTTGGGAGAGGGCTGCTGCTGTGGCTTGCCACTGCTAGCAAGCTAAAAGGCTTTCCCCCTCCTTACTCCTTCCACCAAGCATGATAGCAGAGGTGCAGCCAGGAGCATTGCTGTGGGTGGGAGGTATCTCAAGGTCTGCAGATGGGCAGCTATCCCAGAGGTTGCTTGTCCCCTTTCCCCACCTGCCAGGGTCACACAAGGTCTTGCCCTTGTCTTGCCCCAATGTTCCTGAGGGAACATTGTCTTTGAGGTCTTGCCCTCAAAGACACCCCATGGACTCCTGTATCAGAACCTGACATGCTGTACAAATCTGTATATAAAACACAAAGCAGAGGAAGTCCTCCCTGTGTAATTTCAGCAAAATCCCTAATCTTTATGTACGGATGGACATATTTCTTTGCTTTCAAGTATTTCAGGTTATAGACTTCCAGCCTGGTGAGTTTGCCCTTTGGTCTGGCAATTACAGTTCTGTAGTGTATTTTTAAAGTTATTTATGCAACCTACCCTGCAGGAAGCCAATCTGCATCTTTTTACTGTTTATCTAAGTATTCTGTTTTAATGACTAGAATAATTCGGAATCCCCAAACTGCTTATTATACAGCTGCAGGCCGTTGGAATATTGAGCTCTGCTACAAAGCAGTGGTACTGACTGTGGTTTGAATATTGCAGGCCTAAGAAAGAAATACTAACTAGCACAGTGATGGCACTAGCTTCAGTAATTATGCTGTGCCTGGAAACACTGTAGGAGTTAGGGGTATGGTAGCATTTCCTTCTCTTTCTCTTGTCTTTTTTTTTGAAGTAATAGATAGGAAAGACTATGAAATGCACTGTCATGTCCTGTGAAACGAGTTCATCTGTGTGGGACATCTGTTCAGTGGCCTTGACCCTGGAGGGAGCGAATGCTAAATGCACCCCAAAAAAGCTGTCTTTCCTCTCATTGATAAAAACTTACTTTGACTCTGAATGGCAGCAGAATTTCTGTGGTATCATAGAAATGATGCTATGGATTTATACAGTGACAAGTGTGTGCTGAAATACATGTGTGAAGGAGCAGAGGTGAAGTGTTGATCCTGTCTTGGTGCTAAGGAAGGCTAGAGTTCCTTCTGAGATCCTTTTCCATCCTGTATGTTAGGTTCACTTGGGTTATTAGTTCTTTAAGTCTCTTTACTGAACTAGTATTGCCAATATGTACTTTAAGAATCCAGAGAGAAAGCGACAGCACATTCACAAGCTATGGAAATACAAAGATCAGAGCTTTAAAATTTCAGCATAGGTTCTTTTTAACAGGGTTCCTTAAGGGTTCTTACTACTGGTTTTGTTTCGAAAAGGACCTAAATCAATAACGTGACCACACAGTCTCCAAGCATCAAAGCACCTGCATAAGTCTTTGTGTGAGCAAGGACTGACTTTGAGATTGGTTCATTGGTTGGGCAGTGCTTGGGTCTCAGCCCCTCACAAGCACTTCAGCAAGTGCTAGGAAGAAGTCAGGACCTGGTACTGCAGCAGATGTCTAGGGCACTAAGGGATGTTTTGTTCTGATGATTATTTGGGATTTTTTTGTTCAAGCCTTCTCATACTTCTTCTATTTCAAAACGTATCAAAATTCCCAGAACTAGAAAAGTCTTCAGTTTGAAAATGGATGAGATTTTGAAAATTATTAGCAGCATTACCTGTTGCTATTGCTAGTATTCCAGCTAGAGCAATAAGAATACTTGTAAATCACGGATTTGCAAGATTCTATACAAGAAGCTATTCGTTAATCCCAAGAATGTAGACTTTGTGCTGTTATCTTCATGTAACAGACAGTGTCAAAGATAGGGAGGTGAAATGATTTTACTGAAGGTACAATTAAGACAGGCCAGTTCAGCTCACTAGTCTGACAGAAAGATAATAGATGTGAATCTGCTGGCTTTGCAAACTATTTTGAGCCAGCTAAGAGGTCCTGGTGCCAGGAAGGGGTAGAGCTGCTCCTTCAGGCATTAGCGGGTCTTTGGAGCAGCTTTCCCATCATGCCTGAGTGCACCATGAGTGCAAGTTATCTAAAGAGGATGGAGCAGAGTGTTTCAGGGAAAGCTCATCTGGGAATATTTCCTAGTGTTGCTATTCCTACCAGTATGCCCATGGTATGAGGCACTCCTGGAGTGTCTGGCCAGCATGCTGGACCTTGCCAGCATTTGATGCTTCACTGTGATGCTGTTGCTGGTTCCTGGGCACATACAATCTCGCCTTTTTCATGGGTACCAGCCTCTTGACAAAGATTGTATGGGCAGAAGTCGGGACAGACCAGTTTCCAGCTCCTGTATGTACTGGGAGGTTGCTGGCATTTTTGTTACCAAATGTCTATCACAGGAGGCTGAGGTAATTTTCTGGAGGCAGATTTGTCCATGTATTTTTCTGGTTCAGTGAGGCCATGTGTGCTCATAGGTGCAAACTTTTGTTCTCCTGTCATCAAAACTTTGCAATGAAGCAGAGACTGTGTCTGGGTCACCACCCATCTCTTCACACCTGTGTTTCAGAGTCCGTGCACAGTTTGATGGTAGTCTTTTTGGCAGTGATGCCAGGTTATGCAATCGCTGTCTCTTCTGCCCACTCCTGCCCTTCCTCTCATGCAGTGCTTGTACACGTGTTTGTGGGAGCACCTGCGGAATTCAGCCAGATGGAAAGTGAACATTCGACCTATACATTTGTGTATATAAACTAAATACATATATATACACACACAGCTGACTGAAGTATTTCTCATGGATGAGTTCCCTGCTCTGCTTTACTGCATGGCAGTGAAAGCACTGGCAATGGCATTGCAGTGGGATAGATATACTGCTTCAAATTGTTTATGAGATCCAGCCACTATCACAACTGTGGAAATAAAGCAGTTTATGCATGCCTGGGGTATGGTCACATACTCTCTCTGTGGAGGGATTAAGTATTTGTGAGATGACCATTTCAAGGCTGTTGTCAGCTGCTCATATCTCATCTCTTAAAGCTGATGACAACATGTGTAATTGCTCCTTATACCCATTCTGCGAGCAATTACTGCTCAGGATTTATATTGGGGTTTTTTTTGACTGAAAGATGAATTAAAAAGCAGTTACACATGCTTTTAGCCCTGACAGATTGGATGAGGCAGAGATCTTCTCACGGAGGAGAATGCGAGCTAGGGACTGCTAAGGTGTGCTAATCTCTCCAGTTAGCCACAGTGAAAACTTTGAGATTCAATTCAACCTTATTTTAACTGTATGGTAATTGGCTGGAAAACAGCATTGCAGCTGCAAAAAGGGTCATGGTGTTAGTAACAATTTTTGCTGACTCAAACTGTGCTCCACTGTGCTTCTGGTTAAGGGTTTTCCAGGTAGGCTTTGTGATGATGACAGCCAATCACTACTACATTTTACAACTGCTCTTGTGTTTAGTTGAGAGCTTTTCTCTCTGCCAAAGTTGGTGTGTTGAGTGAGCCTCACAAATTCCATTTTATTCAGGCTGAGGAGCTCACGTAGAGGTTCCAAGTAGCTCAGTAAGTTGTGAAGGGCCATATGCTCCTCGCTTCTAGGCTGCCACATTCTTCCTCCTCCTTTTTTTTTCTTCTTTTTTTCCCTTTTTAAATGATGGATGAAAAAAATAACTTCTCATCTATAAGCATCAACTTGAAGAGAGTCCTAAAGTCAGAATAGGCTCCCAGCACATCTGCACCTCTTGGCTGGTGGCTGAATCCATGTCAAACAAGCATCTCCCCCGAGATGTTTGTAAATGTTTTTCTAGCTGGAAAAAGAGAGAGCAAATGGTTGCCTGGACCCACTTAGGGAGTAGTGAAGGTTCAGAAAGGCAAATGTTCTGTTTTAGATAACTCTCAACATAAATAAACAAACCGTATTTAATTAACCACGTTGTATTCCCTTTACCATTGTTTTCTTACACTGTGTCAAACACAAATCGCAAGAAAATCACCAAAACCAAATGTAACAGTACCATTTACACCATTTGAATTAAGGCTGTGTCAGTACTTCCATTATAAGGCTATTCTGTGGGTCTCTAATGTAGTTATGAAGTGTGTGCTGAGCTGAGACTTGGCAATAACAGGTTGTGCCAGGAACAGCTAAGAAAGGGCAAAAGGGAAAGTGGTATTTTTACGAACTTGTCCAGTCCAGTAATTTGCAAAAGTAAAAGTCATCATTCTGCTTTAGCAGGAGCCGTTATGCATTGTCTGAGTTCAGGATATCATGTCAGCCATAGCTCTTCACTTCCTGGCTTTTGTTGGTTTGGATCAAAAATCACAGCTCTGTGCAGCTTTTGTCTGAACAGCAAAACTTTTTGAAGTGACCTTTTGTGGCAAGAAAAGTTGAAGTCTGTTCCAATGTTTTGCAGCTGTGATATCCTCAAATGAAGCTGTAGATAATGTATATATAAACCAAGAAATTCAGTTCACCTTTTTGTCAAAGCCGCTTTCATTTTGTAACTTTCCCTTTACGTTTGTAAAGGTTCAAAGGAAAGGAGAAGGGAGTAATTCCTAACTGCTCAGTGAGGGGACAGCACAGTTTTACCTGTAGTGTGGGCAGTTGTTAGGACACACTGGAAGTGATTGGCTTTTTCTAACCACTTTGCTGTGTATCTCCCTAGGTTTCTCTCTGTCCTCTGTGGAAGAAGAAGGGGTTCGTCGGCTGTATGTGAACAGTGTCAAAGAGACAGGCTTAGCTTTCAAGAAAGGTAAAATACTTTTAAAACTGGTTTTGTTACTGTTTGTTTAATTCTGATATAGACCATGAGCTTGTTGAGGTAGGAGCTTTACAAACACACTAAACCAGGGTGCCAGTCCAAAAGGAACCAGGGTCTTTCGGGAACAATCTTAGGTACCAAATACATGGCTGTTCTGCTCTTGGGATCAGCTGTACTGCAGGGTTAACCTCCTAATTTTGAACTGCTGTGTATATAGCAAGGTCAGCATGTCCCTTGCAGCTAGACAGGGGAGCAGGGGCCCTCTCAAGTCAGTCACTGCAAGATAAATGGGTACAGTAGAGGTCATCACAGTGTTCTCTCTGACTGGGATTACTGCCTCTAGTTTTGCTTCCAGCCTTTGCAGGAAGCATGATAGCACTTGGACCAGAAACTGGCAGAGATAACTAGACTGCCGGGCTCGTCCCAGGGCAGAACAGGATGTAGTTTAACTGCAGCATACCCAAGCTGAGGTCAACCCTGACACTGCTGTGCCCTTACTGCTTTTCCCATTCTTTGCCCTTTCTGATGTGGTAGTGCTGCTGCTTGTGCAGTCATGGGTTGTGCTGGTCAGAGTGCTGGACAGCTGAAACCTATCTGGATTTTGAAGTATAACATGGGGAGTGTGAAGTGTGAGAAGACTCATCTCTTCATAGCCTTTATAACCAATGTACACAGAGTCCTCAGAAACACCTTCAGAGTTTTCTTGGTCAGTGGCTATGTGTCTTGCAGAGCTTATTCAACAGCTGTTGCTGTAAAGAATGTGGGCTGGTATCCCCCAAACTGCTTGAGCCCTTTGGCTTGTGCTGATTTTGGCACTCTGCTGAGCCAGTTCAGCTCACTGTCCTGATAGAAAACTGCCGTGGCAGAAATACGTGGCTGGTTTTCTGACCCACTAGTAAATGGCGCTTGGGTTGCAGTGAAATAAGTGGCAGAAGTGGCACAGTGGAGGGGCAGACTGCACAGCTAGAAACTGGGAAGAAAGAAGCAGGGGCAGGGGATGGAGAAACAGTTCTGGCTGCAGGGAGCCTGGGGTTTCGCACAGCTGTAGTCTCTAACCGTAACTTAGAAAAACCATGTGGGCGGTTCTGGAGGCTGCTGTGTATTTCTGTTAAGCCTGAAAAGACATCTTTCTCTTCCCTGGCCCTCCTCACCCTACTTCAGCCCCATATGGTTCCTTGGCTGACAGAATGGATGTTCTGCTAAAAGCCCTGAATGGGCGCTGGGGGGTCAGCTTTCTGCCAGCCTGCCATAAGGAAATAAAACCCTGTATGTTTCTGTGGAAAGCAGAGAGAATGTGATGGTGAAGGTAAGGAGGTTTCAGCAGGGTTTCCTTGTTATGCTTTTAGTTAATGTTTGAGCTACTGTTTAAATGAATACGTGAACACAGACTGCCTCCTGTAGGGCTGAAATGCTGAAACATGCTTTCAGTGATACGTTACTCTTCATAATTGATATGAAAAGCCATTTCTGTGTGAACAGTACTTGGAAGAATATTGTGGCAAGATAGCCAGAGTTTGCAAAAAGCAGGGAGGAAAATTCCCTTCCTCCTATTACTTACATGCATGTTTGCTTTTGACTGCATGTCCTATTGTAAGTCTAATCAGATGAGTTATAGTATTTAATTCTCAATTTTTTGTCCAGTTAGAAAACTTTGATTTTATTTTCTCCGAATATTTTTCATTATCTGTCTTCTTATTTTTTCTGTTGGTCTGCATTAGCTAGACCATTGTTGGAATTTGAGGGCCTTGATTGTATGAGATAGACACAATGTTTTATCCCAAATGATTCAAAACAAGGATTGCAAAGAGTAAATGAAGCCCAGATACGATGTTTATGGTTACAGGCATTTTAATATACTACTATTATGACATGGCATCACTAAGTCGAAAAAAGGAAATAATGTGAGATGTTCGACTTGCTTGTTTTGTCCTTGTTTCAAATATGATTTTACAGCCCATTTACTTTGTCGTTATTCTGTCTAGTTCATATTATTCTCTCTGGAACAGCGCACCACACTACAGTTTATGGGCACAATTACATGCATTTAGAAAAATCTCCATTTATCTAAAGAAGAATGAGGCTCTTAAGCCTGATCTCTTCCACATTTCTTTCTAGAATCATAGAATGTTTTGGGTTGGAAGGGACCTTAAAGACCATGTAGTTCCAACCCCCCTTCTATGGGCAGGGGCACCTTCCACTAGACCAGGTTGCTCAAAGCCCCGTCCAACCTGAGGGTAGATAATCTATTTCCTGGAGGATGCAGTTGAGCTCTGCTTGTAGCTCAGACTCATCAAGTCAGGCCTTTCATCCAACCTTTAAAGATGGCAAGACTCCTCCTTTGCATGATTGCCCAGCCAGAGGACTGCATAGCATAAGGACAGGTCACCCACACAGATCAGCTCTTTCAATCCTGTAAATTTCAGCCTTCATCTCTATAAATGCCAGGACAGTGACTGGGATGCTATTCCTGTTGGTGGCTTGGTAACTGCTGCAGAGTATGCTCCCATTGGGGGTGCCACAAGAGATGCTCCTGGGGGTATGCGTGTCAGGGGCTACCAGCATCACCTTCAAGTGGAGACAGGAGCTGCAGCAGCAACTCTAGAGATTGTAGCTGTCAGCACCCATGTGCCCTAGTGCACTGCTGCTTGTCTAGCCCTAAAGATTATTTGAGACAAACCCTGGCCCAGCTTGTTGTTGTTGGTTGGAGAGCAGGCCCAGGTGGCTGAGGAGAAGGTCAGGTTTCCTGTGGCACCTCAGAGGGCTGCACATCACCTCTCGGCATGGCAGTGTTGCCCCTGAAGCAAGTGGGAGTCAGCTGTTTCCTCTGCAGATCCCCTTTTTCCCTTGGGCATTGGTGCTAAATAACTCCTGAAACCACACTGGAAAAAATACAATGACTAACTTACCAAGCGCTAAAATATGCCTTTTGAAGATCTGTGTGCTAGGACATGATTCGGGCAGGGCCAGAGAGGAGGCTATCTGATGTCCTACACCATACACCCTTGCTGAGCTACTCCATCCTTTCCCTGTCCTGTGTGCACCTTAAGAAGTCTTACTCTGTCCTTCAGTATATATTTATGTATTGAAACAAAAAAGGGGATATCTTGCTGCTGGCATGTTGTGAGGGATTTCCTGGGCACCAAGCTATTAGGGGTGGTACTAGAGTATCAGCAGAAGTCTACCAAATTTCCATATCGTTTGTAGTCATTAATGTTTACTTTATGGCTAGACGTGACACTGTCTGGCACTTCATAAATGCCTGGCTGAGCTCCTTGATATCTGCAGGTAAGAGAAACCTTACTGTGTAAGTCTTACCTGTTCCTTTCCGTGTTGCAGGCCTGAAAGCTGGCGATGAAATTGTGGAGATTAACAAGAAAGCTGCTGAGGATCTGGACTCAGCTTTGCTGAAAGATGCCCTTGTTCAGACTTCGCTGTGTCTTACTGTGCGCACCTATCCTGAGATAGAGGAGGGGCAGAAACTAACGCAGCCACCACCACGTCGCTTGGAAAACCCGTCTGACCTGAGTGACAGCACACTGGCATTTGCTGGGAGCAACCAAGGTATTGGGTTCAATATAGAAATTGCCAGCAGGAGGATACAAGTTTACAATATGCTGATGTAATCCCATTGATCCCTGTGTATAACTTCTATGGTATAAGTGAGTGGGATTACAGTCTGAATGCACTGGACAAATAATACATGGAAGCTCTGGAAGGTAGAAGGTGTAATCTGCGATAGCAGTGAGGGATGGCTGCATACACAGTTAGCCTGTGAAATGTGTGTCATCACCAAATGCATGTCACATCATCTATATGTGCCTACAGCAAGTCATGGAACTAATTGCTTACTTCTGAACTGGTCAGGAGGTGCCTTTACCTTGCCCACAGGATATATGTATGGCAGGAAAGGAAGAGGGAATAAGCCATCATCCTCTCTGGAATTAGCCAGGAGCACAAGCTACCTTTGTCTTTGCTGACTTGCATCAATAACTCACAAGGACAGTACAAAACACCTACAGGTAGTGTCTGACATTGCAGCCAAAGGACCTAACTGGTCCCACAGCACGCTCTGGTGGCAAGGGGCTTTCCTGCCCACTATGCTGCCCTGTTCGGAGAACTGAACTGGGAGAAAATTAATCCCTAGCAAACATGAATTGTTAGCCACAAGTTTAGCTTCCTAAACCAGCTGAGGACAAGCTCCTGTGCGGGGATAAAAGAAGTGGCTGCAGAAGAGCAGGATGCCAACTCGGTTGTTGCTAGTTATTACGTCTGTAAGATAGGAAAGATTCTATGCCATGTCTCCTCTTACTTGCCTGCTTACTCAGGTCTTATTTGTCAGCTTCTAAGTGCTGCCCTGTACTTGAAAACAGAAGAGGGTACTGGACATACCTGCTTGCCTCTTTCTTTTCTTTTCTTTTCTTTTCTTTTCTTTTCTTTTCTTTTCTTTTCTTTTCTTTTCTTTTCTTTTCTTTTCTTTCTTTTTTAATAATTTAAAATGCAAGAAAAATGAATGGAATGGCCGGAAAGTAATAGTTTCTAGACAATCAGAAGTATTCTGAGCTAAGGTAAATTTTGACTGTCAGCCAAAAGTAAATGGCATTTGAATATGTCAAAATACTTTATTTTCTCGGCAGAGTAAAGGTTTCAGAAATGTCAAAATAATTGTTTTGGTGACTGTGGGATGGTTTTATTTTGGGCATTTGCAGTAAAAAGCTGGAGTAGGTGCAGGGCTGTTAATCCATTTCACTGGTGTTAAAGTCAGCCTTCTCCCAGGCCATGTCTCTCTGACTGCTGCAATCACTCAGTGTAGGGGCTTCTAGCATGAGACCGGGTGCAAACTGGAGCTAACCCAGGAGCAGCATGCTCAGCATGGTGCTGAGCTGGAGCAAATGAACCACAGTGAAATACAGTTTGCTTGGTCTCAGGACCAAGCTGACTCATGTTCGCCTGCAAAGGGCCAGGGAGGTACAGATGGCCTTTCGACATATCTGAATGCTGCTCTTGTTTTGCTTTAAATGTTTACTGAAAGTGATGTAGCAAAATGCCATTGTTTATGTGGTGGGAACATATAGTAAGGAAAGGGAAAGCTGGACTCCTAGCCTGACTTTGGGGAGTGTGATATTCATAATAAGTGGAATAGCCTAAACAAGAAAGCTTAAAACCGGTTTACTGCAAATACCTCTGAAGGGATTGATAAAAGGAACCTCATGTAAGATGTGGGATAAACCCCCAAAGGCAGATAAAATGGAACATTTTCAGAAGGACTTTTTCCCCTTTTAATTTTCATTGAACTTTTCCTAGTTAGGCTTTTGTGCTGAAAAGTCAAACTCATCTTGTACATTTTTATAGGTGGCCACAAGATGCCCCCATTTCCTATTTAATACCAGCTCTTGGTGGACCCCATCCTTTTGTCCTTGGCTGTGCTTGTTCACTGAAACCCTGAGTGCTGAATCCTTGTGCTCTGACTTCTCACTGGAGAGCATGGCTGCCCTGTGTGCAAAGAATTGGGAACTGGGACTTTTGTATTTAGGCAACATAGTAATTTCTAAGGCAGAGCAGTCACAATTTGTAACACAGGGTCTGAACAGCTGGTCTCAACAAGCAGTCTCTCTGCCACTCTCAGTTCTCTGCATCAATATTTTTGGGCTCTTCAAGGGGTCCTTTTCCTTGCTGAGAGTGAGACAGTGCACAATTTGCAAACTGTGTCTGAAGAGCCTAGCATTTGCCTTTTTACAGTGCCTAGTAATAAACCTGTGTGCCCCATGAGAAATGAAGACATAGGATGTGCCTAATGAATCAGACCTCCTGCCTCTGCTGCTTTGTAGACACAACTTCCTTTGTGCTGCTCTCAGCTCAAGTCATGTCTAGCCTCCTTTGTTAGCTTCTCCAGAGCTGAATTTTTGTGGTTATCACAGTGGTGTGGAGCAGCTGCTTGTTCTTCCATGTCCTGCAGAGAGCATGTGAACTGTCTGGTGGGCCAAAGCGCCTCCTTCTTAAAGAAAGAAATAAAATCCCCAGGACTGGGGCTAAGCTTTGGGGCTCCCTTTTTACTTCAGATATCTCTCAGTACGGCTTCCCTGTGGTGGACTGTAGTCACCTGCTTCACTCATATGACAGGCAGCACAGAAGCTAGAGCACTCTTGACATTTGCTTTCCTTCAAACCTTAGCACATGTTGAGGTGAGAATCACCTTCATTCCTCCTCAAAGGGGAAGGAATACTTCTTTAGCCAACAGAAGCAACACAATAGCTCATCAGCAGATGTACAGGTGTCTGTCAGCTTCTGAAAGTGCCTCTGGTTGCTATATGAAATATGCCTCTGGAGAATGACGTTAAGATGGTATTTAAAACTAAACAATGCTGATGCACTAATTTGGGATGACTTAGCCTGGGGCTGGAGTGAAAAGAAGGATCTGCACCCAACTGTGCATTTGGGAGGCAGGTGTTTTGATCTCCCCCATCAATTTCTGTTTAGGTGTTTTCCTGAACAGTGTTTTACCAAACCCTTTCTTCTGGCCCTGTGCTTTTTCCAAGGGATTTGTTACCTAAATGGGGATGCACGTGGAATTTTGAAAAAAGGTATGTGCTTTTATGTGGGACATTGTGACTGTATCTTAGATTTTCAATTTCAGCTCCGCAGCTTCTTGCAGAGAGCAGTCAAGCATGAAATACCCACTGACCCATTTATTTGTGTCCTTGTTGATTACTGGCAGTTTGGCTGGCTAGGCAAATCAGCTCAGTGATTCCTGTTGTATACTTTATTTATAGCATGCAGCTTTTTTACTTGGTCCTGAAGTAGCATGGCTCTCCTTTCAGCACAGGGATGAAACATTGCTGGGCCAGAATGCCAGCAGGTATAAATCACCTGTGGGTACATCATTCTCCATAAATTCAGGGTCTGGTTGACTGATCATGCTGATGCCCTATCATTATCTTCTTCACTAGCAATTCATCATTGGCTATGAAGGCAGCAAAGGGTAGGGTTTTTTTGAGAGGAAATCACATTCTGTGTTTTCAACAGAAAGATGTTGTGTTACATTTTTCTTAAGGAAGCTTTCCTTATGCCTTATTACTCGGTGGGAGGTCTTCCAGGAGAAAAGAGGGCTGTTTCTGGGAGTCCTCTTCCCTGAAGTGACTGCCAGTGCTCCCATTAAGCACAATGTCTCTTACAGCTGTTTCATTACCTGGAAGTGTTTTATATATACTGAGGTAGGGGCTAGAGCTGCAAATGAGCTCTGTGGCAGCAGTTACTTCATTGTGTTTATTTAAAAGGTTATTCTTGAAATTTTCTATCTCTAATTGATGTGAAAAAATACCATCTTGGGTATGATGCATACTTTGCCTTAGGATTTAATGCTACATCAAGCTTGCAGAGCCACAAGTTTTGTTTCTTTCATCTATTATTGTTTTCCTGGCTTTCAGTCTTCTGTCTTACTAACACAGTCTGCATAAACCTGGTTGAGGACTAGCTCTCATTCTGTCTAGAGCCCTGCAGCATGTTTTCCTTATTGCCTAGAAGGATCAGTGAGAGCCGTCTCCTTTCTCCATGAGGAGTGTTTATTCTCCCCATTCTGCTCCACTCAGCCCAGGGAATGAAAGGCTGAAAGCTGGAAACACAGTGTTACATGGCTCCAAAATCATAAAGAAGATGCTCTGTTATTAGAAGGGGATTTGGGAATGGAAGTACTATCCATATTTGTTTGTGGCTTCCCCACAATTCACTACCTTTTTTTACTCTGGGGTAGAGTTTCTGAGATTCAGGCTTTGCATACTCCTATAGTTTGCAGACCTCTAGTGCAAGAGCTATCTCTTCAGGAGTAACTGCAAGCCATATAAATCACTGTGCAGAATGTATAAAAATTGTGTAAACAGAAGTATGCCCCTATTTTGAATGGCTGTATTAACCTCCCAGATATGAAGAAGTTAGGTATTTTTGAGGAGTCTATTCAGAAAGCAGGAGAACCAGAGCCTGAAGTCTCAAGACTATGGTATAAAATGGAAACAAACTTTCATTGTACTATAAGAATGGCCACTATTTTTCATTCCATCCTCGTCCTGTCACAAGTCCCCTTAAGGCTAAGTAATTTGGATTTCAGAAGAAGATGAGACTTACTGTAACCTTAATTTCTTTAGGGTTATTTTCCTGAGGCAGATGACTAATTTCATGCCTTTTGTAGCATGTTAGAAGATATTGTTATCATTCAGTGCTTGATTTAACAATTCCAGGGGCATATTCTCCAGCAGCAATCTAGGGATCTTGCATGTAATTAGGGACATGCAGAACTGTTGTTCACAATATCTATTTCTAAGAGCTTAAAAGACAAAGCTCAATGATGTCACTTCAATCAGAATTGTATTCAGAGCTCTCATTAGATTAGATATAAGGAAGATTAGGTTAGATAGAAGGAAGAAATTCTTTACTGTGAGGGTGGGGAGGCACTGGCACAGGATGCCCAAAGAAGTGGTAAATGCTCCATCCCTGGCAAAGTTCAAGGCCAGGCTGGAGAGAGCCTTGGGCTACATGGTCTAGCGTGATGGGAAACTGCCCATGGCAGGGAGGTTGGAACTAGATGATCTTAAGGTCCTTTCCAACCCAAACCATTCCACGATTCTGTAATTCCTGGCTTTTCCAAAGGCTGACAGATCTGCTGTTGAAATAAGCGAGGGAACTATAAGCACACCAGTTTTTGCATTGTGGCTTTAGCTTTCTGACCCTTCGCCTGTTAGTCGCCCATCTTCATATTCTTGCTGTGTTGCTGCTCCCCCTGCCGGCTTCACTAACCCAAGCCTGCAGCACAGTACTTGCAGGAGAAAAGGCTGTTTTTCCTGATCGCTATATCCCTGGTTTCCAAGGTCTCTGAGCACATGCTTCATTTCTATATCTGTGAAAACTCACGTTTATTTCAAAGGGGCTACTCAGCTACTCAAGCGTATTACAAGTGTCTGACTAGGGCATCGACCTGGGCAGGATGAAAAGTGGCTGCAGTACAGTTGGTGCAGGGAAAGTGTCATTGAATCTACATTTTCCCCTAGATTTTTCTATATTTGTGCAATTTATTACCTAGGTGAAATAGAAAGAGAAGCAACAGAGTTCTCTCAAAAAGAGAAGAGATTTATAGGGCTTGTTCTGTAGCTCTCCAGGAAAGGCAGAGTTTCTCAGTTTGTTCCTATACTGTTCTTTGATAACTTACTTGACTGAAACTGTGATAGCTGTAGCTCAGTTCTACAGGTCCTCAGAGAACTTAGGAACTCTGTGAGACTTCCCATTGGGACAGAATACCAGTGGAAAAACAGTTTCCTTCTTTCATGGTTTAGTGTTTCAAAGCTTACCAGAATTCTTCTAAAAAAGAAAAAAAAATGCATACTTCACTTTTTTTATTGTGGATTTATAGGAAAAATTTTGTCTCAAGTAAAAATTTGATCTGAGAAACAGTTCCTTTGCAGTATCTGTTAGAATTGTTCTGTTTAATGGCAGAGTCTCTTCTGAAGGGTACTCTGTTGTCATCATGGGGTTGTTCCCCAGCAGCATTTAGAAACGACACTTTCTGTTTAAGGAAGTTGCTGTTGAACTCCCCAAGTAAGTGATATTCTTTTCTTTTAAGACTACAGTCAAACATGAGCTGCTGAAAGCATTTGACCACTAAGACCTTCGCAGCAGTTCTTGAAGGAGCACAGACACCCCAGTGCCTTGGTTGGGATTCAGCTTGGGTAGTCATCTTCTGCTGGTCCATATTTCTCCTGTGGTTTCAGCTCAGATGGAGGTCACTCCTTATTTTCCACTGAAATTGGTTAAGCAGCAGCTATATTTGACTTCCAGTATTGCTGACTTTCATTGGTGAAAGTAGTACAGAAAAGCACTAAGCACCTTTTGCAGGGAGCAAGTGGTGGCAGGCGGGCAGGAAAGGACACTGGGCTGAACTCCTCAGTCCCTGACACTTGCTGGCTGGCTGCAGTATTCCCAAAGCTCTGCCTCAGTCACACAACAAGGTGTTGTGTGGTGCGCCAAGATGTGTAAAACAACCTGCTTAGGATGTTGAGGTGCCTTGAAGTTACAAACCAAAGCTTTGAGCCACTGAAGCCGGTAGTAGCTTCTGGACCATAATGTATTACATGCTGGCAGATGGGTGACCTTGCCAGCACTTCCCTGATGCTGTCACTGAGAGGACAGAATTTAGTATTGCCCATTCCACTTACTGGGGAATAAGGCATCGAGGCAGGGTTCTCTGATTTGTATGCTGCTTTTTGTGTTAGTAGGATGCACACTTCTGAGCTTTGCACCACAGCTGACAGGCCTTGGCTAGGAATATTTATTTCCACTGCATTAAAGAAAAAAAGAATCTGGCACCCAGAAGCGGGCTTTAAAAGCATCACCAGATATTGCTGAAGTCTCGTTAAAATCTTGAGCGACAGCAACTCTGCAAATTGAAAGCAGCAGCTGTGGAAAATTTTAGCCAAGTGTTGGCACAGTGCTTAAGCTTTACGTGATTCTCTAGGCCTTTAAGACCCAGCACCTTTGCTCTGGTGATACAAGACTTCCTTTTATTTTGTTAGTTCTTGCAATAAGTAGGGGGTCATTTAATGGGCATTAGTCATAATGTCATGGATATTACACTGCTGAGGCAACTTGGGAGCTTGTGTGACCTCCATCTGTGCTGGTAACCACATGGATTTGACCCCCTTTTCCTGCTGCTCTTTGGATTTCCCTTTGTAATTCCTTAATGTCAAGCGAAGCCAATGTGTTATCAAATGGTAGCAAATGGTGGCAATATTAGCAAATGGTAGTGGTTGGGCAGCATTCAGGTGCTGCAGAAGGAAATGAGCACATTGTCCTCAGGGCTCTTTGCAGAACTAAATAAAGATTTACAGGACAAAAATAAAATGATGTAATGAACCTGACAGAAATGGGATGGTAACTGGAAGGTATTAAAAGGCAGGAACATGCAGCGTTATTGAACTGATAGCCTGAGTTTAACAATCAGCAGATAAACCTGCTAAAGTCGATATTGGCTTTGGCAGCTTAAGACATTAGAAATACCCTGAGCACATGTGCTGTGACTACTCATTAAGGCATAAGTGAAAGATTGCTGTCTACTGGGTAAAGTGTTTATTCTGCAGGAAACAGATTAAGTGGTGTTTTAATATACAGGAAAAGAAAAAGTGGTAGCTTAAAAGCAAAAGCCAAGCCCCCCAAACAGACATTATTTGCCTTGACTTGGGTGAGAAACAGCTGTAAAGATGTATTTCACACGGCTTATAATAGGAATTGCAGTGAAAAAACACATACTGCCCAAAACAAATTATGACACATGGCACGTTTTTTTTTTTCTCTTATTTTTAATGGATAGCCTAAGGGTTTTAAGAATTTTTTCACACATTAATAGAGAGACCAGAAAGATGATTGTCTGTGTTGTTAAAATCTGGGAAACACTCAGAAAACCTAATTCCTTACAGGAAAAAACAGTTTTTCAAATAGATGCTTTGTTGCCAAACCACCCCCACAGGTCCATCTTCTTTAAAGGTGAACCCCATCTTTTCAGAAGAGAAGCATGGCTTCCAAATCTCAGCTACAAACTACCCTCAATGTCCTTTTAATTTTATTTGATGTTCAGTTTAGCTCCATCCCAGTATGCAGAATATGATCTGAATTTATTTCCAGATTTTTTAATTCAAATTTTTTCCAATTATTTCTAGACTTAACAAAGTAGTAATATTGTGCAGTATTTCCACAACTGTGCAATTTGTATTTGGCAGCTGAAAGCCTGCAAGAACAGCCCCTGGAAGTTGGGCACTGAGGAACCCAGACCTGGATCTGTGCTTTCAGTCCTGAGGCAGAGATTCTTACCTAGGATGTAAGGTTGTGTGTTAACATAAAACTCTTTGAAAGAAGAGCTGTGGCTTTTCAGTTGCAGTGAAGGGACTGAGAAAAGCAGAATTTTTCTTACCCATTTAGGAAGCATAGTTCTTAGAGACTGTCATTTCTATATCATCCAATGTATTTCATTACAGTATAAATATAAACAAATACACTAGATGGGTGTAATCAGGGTTTATTTTTTCAGAATGTCTTAATTTTAAAACAGCTTGCCATTTTTTCTGAATTTAAAAGGCCATCCATGCTATTATAACTCTTTTGGCCAAACCACACAGTGTTTAACTGAAATATATCAGTGTAACAGATGTGTGTTATCATAGCTGAGGCCTTTTCACTCACAACATTGCTATCTAGCCAAATGTTCCTTATAGACAAATAGACATGATTTACCTAAATTGAAGCGTTTAATTGAAAAATAGCAAGTAACATCGGAGTCAGCATGAGACTAACATAGAAATGGTGCTTCATCTCATGTACTAAATCACTGTTAATCTTTCTAAAATGTCAGTGTTTCAGCCCAGTAGTGAATAGGAAGGGATGGCTGCTGCACCACTGGGAGCTAGCAGTGTCATAGTGTGCTGTTGGGTTGCTTTTATATGTAGGGCTAGCAACAAAAAAGAGCACTTGTTTCAAAAACAATCTATTCTGCTACAGAAAAGGGTCAATTTCCCACCAGAATGTTTAAATGCTACGTGCTAACAATACAGACAAGAATTATGTTCATTGTCTGTTGAGTCTTGGATTCTGACCTTTGATTAGGCTTTTCTGCATTACCCAAAGAATAAATGGAATGAAATAAAAGGTGTAATCCCTGGTGGGACATTCATTGTCCTATTTGCGTGGCAGGATGCAGGTGGATTTTTCTGTGAAGACTGGCTAAGGTAAAGTAATACTGCTTCTGACAGGTATTTGAGTCAGAGAATTAGATCCCCCCCCAAGTTATTTGTGCACAGAACTCTCACACTGCGTTTACTTCTTTCTTTTGTCACTTGCAGGTAATTCATCATTTACTTACAATAAGCAAAGGAGTTATTAGCTGTATCAACAACATAGTCTCCAAAAGAGTGCTCAGGTATAGAAGTGCATAGTTGTTGCCATAATGATGGAGATGAAATTCAGTTTTCAGTTAATGTAATAGACTCCTAAAACCTGCTAAACCAGGGTTCATTTCGTTAAATATCAACATAGAAACTCAGTAGTGGGTGTGTTAGGCCAAAAATGCAAGCAGTTCAAATTCATCACATCCAGCTTAACTCAGAGAAAGGGCTGTCCCAAGATTTGCTTCTTGGCATGGCTTGCCTGTTCATATGCTGCAGTTTCCATTTGAAACCACTGAAGTAGAAATTGTTGCCAGCCAAGAAATTAATACTAAATGCCAGAATTTCAGTGTGGCATTTGAGCCTTATCTCTAAATCAGCTTTCATGGTTACTAACTAAATAGTGTGTGTGGTCATAACCTGTTTATTTTTATACCTGTGGTTAAACCTGGCCCCAGCTGTAAACTGAGGCAGTCTTTTGAGGTCATTAGGTGCCTCTGGCATAACATCTTGCTAGCATGCACTTGTGTGCAGGATGGGGCCTGGCCCTCCATGGGAACTCCATTTCTTCTGCACCCAGCTTTTTGAATTTCTGGAAATTATGGTTGTGTGTTCACATGCATCTCAATTTCAGCAGGGCACTCATACTCCGGCGACGCGGACAGCTCTGTTGAGACAGCTCCAGAGGAGGCAGAAGCACAAGACTTAGAGTCATCTGACGAGGCCGATAAGATGAGCAAGGTGAGAAAGTTTCATTTTCACATGACAAGGAGTGAAAGCATGATACAGTCACAGCTGATGTGCTGCTTCACTGCCGCACATGATCAGAACATCTTCCCTGGGAAAATGTAAATTTTACTTTAAGGTGTTTACAGATTAATACTGAGTGTAACAAATTACAGCTCTAATTATGGTACATCACTATCTCTTAAACCAGACTACTGCCCTTTTTCCAGGGATGGTTTACATCTTTGGTATCTTGTGATAATATTTCCACATAGTTTTAAATAGACTGGTTTATTACCTCCTTCACCAGAGCAGGGCAGCTAAACTAATAGATCAGGTGCATTACTGTGATATTTTATTCTTTTCTGATCTCTCAGCATAGGAGGAGTATAAGTTAAACAGTAGTTCCTTAAATCTATAGTATAGCACACATGATAGTTTTTAAATGCAAAGTAATTATAGCCAATCTACCTTAAATTGAAGGAAAACTCTCCAATTACAGCTAAGAGCTTGTGCAAATGGATTGTTAATTGCCATCTATTAAGGGATGGGTTTTGCAGTGGTAGCTTGCACTTGCTCTGATGCTGAGGAGCATTACAAAGCTTTAAGTGTCATAATCAAGTGCATTTATTTTAAAGACACTGATTACTTTTAGCCGTTTGTTGCACAGGTGATGGTGGTAGCTTACAACTATTTTTCTATGGAATTAATGATCTAATGAGAATCAGTTCTCATTCAGTTTGTGCTTCTGTACAGGTGTGTTTTTTTCTCAACTCTTGTTTTAACTAAAATGTCTTATAGTGAGCTCTGAGCTGGTCCCTGTGCTATTCTACTTGTCATGGTAGTGAAAGGAAGGAAAGGATCTTGGCATCTTGTTTCCTGATCTCTTATGTCATGTTAGCCTGTAGTTTTGTCTCTGATAGCCAGAGAGTGGAAGTCAGATAACAGAATACGTTCCTATGCATGAAATACATGCAGAAAAGGTGATTACTTGTACAGTTTGTTTCCAGGTTCTTTTGCGGAACTTTTTCTTCTAAGTACAAAGAATTTCATCTTCAGTAAGTGGAAGAGTTTGTTGATGCTTTGGGATTTTTAACTGTAAATATGTGGGATTTACATATGCTCTGAAAAGAGTCTATTTTGCTGAAACTGTGGAAGAGCACTGAACATAACACATAGCTGCTTGGGGAATTAGTGTTCTTGCTGTGTTTTCTGTAGCTTTCTATTTCTGAACTGTGTAACGGGCTGTGAGGTTCCATTTTGCATCTTGCCTCTTGGATCTTCCGAGTTGTAATTGCCTGAAGCAAGGCTAAGGATTACATGATTAACTCTGTGGCTCAGCAGATTTAGTTAAACTGAGAAGTGTGCCTTAGCAGCTCTAATGCTCAATATTCATATATTGCAAGAGTAGCCTGTAACTCTAACAAGCCTCAGTTTCCACTGAGAGGAACATTCTTTCTGTAAATGAAATGTTGATAACAGTATATGTTTTCTTTTAAAATTCAGAAATATTTCTAGTTTTGTTTGTGTGATTCAGAGGGGAATGAGGCATTTTATTTTGTATTTTGTTTGCTATGAGACAAAGTGCTTTAAATGGTCTTCCTTAAAAAAAAAGGACACATGTATATATAGTATATGTAAGGTGCTTAATTTGGCAAACTGGTGAATGCTGCTGTCCCTGTTTACATAGAAGAGCTCTGTACTAAGTGGGCTTTCTCTCTGACTCCTTTCTAACAAAAGCTACAGAACTCCCCAAATTATTCTGCAATGCTTGTATTCCAGTATATTGTAGAGGGGAAGAAACAAAAGCTCAGTGAACGGAAGGGTTTTCCTAATCCCTGTGCTTTTCTTTGTGCTTGGGAAAGCTGATGTATGTGGGGAGTGGGGGGGTCTGTTAACACCTGTGTTTCCATGGGAAGTCACCACCCCGCTGGTAGGGTGAGAAAAAAGGCAAAGGTGTTTTCCTGTCTGTGCCCTGCCACACCTTTCCATGCTCCTAGGATTACGGCACAGAAGATTAAGCTGATGTCCTCAGTGCTGTTATTTTTGTACATGGAAAGTGAAACACTCTGCCCTCATACCACCAGGAGGGGCATGTTCCCCTCTTTTGCCATTACTGCCACAGCTTCCAGCCTCACTAAGATGGTGGAGTTCAGCGAAGGCTTTATCTTCTGCCATTCTTGGCAAAGGCAGGATAGGAGAGGAAATCCATTTTAACTATATTGGAGCCTCCTAGCTAAAAGCAGAGTTCCCCTTCTTTCAGCGCAGATGCAGCATTAGCAGCTGAAGATCCAAAAATAGCGTTTGGGTTGTCTTCTGCCTTGTGATAGCATGATCCTGAGGCAGGGCTTAATCCTGCAAACACCACCACTCTGTGCTGTGGTGCTGGCGGGCTGCTCCTGCCCACAGAGCACTGCAGAAGAGGAACGCTCTGAGCTTCTCTGAGGAAACTTCCCGGCTCTCCAACCAGTAAAGTGATCCTAAGGGAGAGTAAATAATTCATGGAAAAAGGAGAGGAATGCAGCACTGCAGGTCTCTTTCATCTGCTCCTGTAGCACAGGCTGGGTAGGCTTTTTGTGAAGGTAAGCTCTGTGAAATCCTATCAGAAGCTGGGCTTGGGTCCCTTCTGACTTACCTGTAGCTTTCCTGTGTAAGTGATAGGTGGATGTATAACACAGGAGATACTCGAACATGCCTTTTTTTTCTCCTCCTCCTCCCTTCTAGCTATCTCTTTCCCTTCCCCCAGCCTAGCATGTGTGCATGTGGGTGTGTTTCCTTAGTAGGGGTGCGTTTGTTTCTTAATCTGCAGAAGCCTCCAAGCTGTGGATGGTGGTGAAGGATTTGGAGGATACACCAGTAACTCTGAGGATTTCTCTCTTTTCTGGAAGTCTTATCTTCTGTATATCCTAAAGATCTGATCACATAGAATTTACTCATCCATCACTGTTGTCAAAGTAATTATTGTATATATGTGTGTATGTAAAAAACAAGCAAAAATGAGATGTCTGTAAACTATTCTGATAAAACACTAGAAACCCATTTCCAAGGTGAGTTGAGATGTCGGCAGTGCAGTGGTGTGCGATAGCTGTTGTTCCATGGATTCACTCCTTATCTAATTTCATGATGCTTTCCCTTCATCGGCCAGCCTTTCCAGGTATGGTATCTCTTTGGTTGAAATCTGTGTGATCAGTAGCAAGCAGGCATGCTTTTTGGATGCAAATCTTTTCCTTTAAGCCATGCAACTGGCAGTGGCCTGAGTTGTGTTCACAGTTGCTTCAGCTCTGGGGTGGGCTTCTGACTTTCCTTTCTCTCCTCATTTCCTGTGGGAGCCAAGATGAGGATAGACCTAGGAAGAAGAGTCAGGGAAATGTGGCCTCTATGCCACCTCTTCAGGCTTGTTTTCATCTGGCATGTGAATTCAGGTTTCAGGCTGTTGATGACATCTGGATGGTATCCCTCTGTCAGTCCCCTGTTCAACAGAATATTGGGAACATTTCATAGCAGTCATTTCTTAAGTGGTTTCTTGCCTCTATGGTGACCTGACTGTTATATATTGTAGAATAAATTGAGGTTCAAGTGAGGTACCCTGAAAACTGAGTGTATGTGTAAGCTCTTAATGTTGTAGGTTACTGAAGGCTAAAATAGGTGTTGTGTTGCATCTCAAGATCAGTCTTTGTGCATATTGTTTTCCTATAATGGTCCTCTGAATTTAACTGAGGATGTGTTTAAAAACTGTCATCAGTTAAAATACTGCAGGACACTCATTTCTCCCTGTTTCTAATTAGACATCTGCTTCTTGCAATGAAAACAAATTACCTTGCAGCAGTTGTGGCTGAGGGAGCATTCTGTAATGGGCTGTGTGTGTACATGCTTATAATATTTGGAGGTCTTTTTTTATTCAGCGAAAATAGGTCATCTTCTCTCTGCAGCATTATTCAAGACCAGAATTAAGTCTCAAAACCTTCAATGTGTTGCAATAGATGTGAAAGGATTAAAACAAGGATTTGAGGGCTGTGTTCTCCAGTAGCGTAAATGGCTTTTTTAAGTTCTTTCAATTCTTCACCTCTGTCCCTTCAGATGTTTAATATTCTACAGCAGTGCCGTTTGTAGCCAGTCGGCTCTTGCTCAGCTACAGGCAACAGACATTTATATTCCCAGGCTGCCTTCACCTCTGCTTTGCTGCGTTTCAGCCTCTCTGCTGAAGTTTTGCTCTTAATGAGCCTATGACAAGCGGCGTTGAGTTCTCAGCTTCGACCAGTAGCCGGCTCTTAATTCCAGCTGATGTGGTGAGCTAACGAGGCCAGCAGCAAATGACACATGCGGAAAAGCTTTGCTTAGAGAAATATTGTCACTGGCTTTCCTTATTAAAATGCAGCCATCTTCTGTGTTGTGTGCCAAGTAAGCAGCACAGAGTATCTGTCTGGAGTGGGGAAGCCTTTCGGATCAGCTGAAAATGTGGAGAACTGGGATTTTGCTCCTAGATGAGTGACAGCTCTGGCAATACTGCCCTTGCAGCGATGTCGGCTCTTTGGAGAGTTAGCCGTAAACTCAAGGCTGAAAGCGCTGGGAAAGCCGGTGACTCTCTGTACCGTATGCTGTATTTGGTGAGCAGATCTACTGTGCAACGCGACTAGTCTAAGTAATTAGCAGTTAAATGAATTTTCATGTTCTAATTTTCAGGATATAAATTTGAGGCTGAGCTGTATATACGCTGTAGAGGCTTTTTGTTATTGTGGAATGTCATTAGCAGTCCTGGCAATGCATGAAAGGATGCAATTTGCCTTGAGTTTTGTTTGAGAGATCAATACCGCTTAGAGTTTGTAATCCGTGGCAGAACAGAGGTGCTGCATGCCATTCAAGGAGGAGGTCTGCCTGATGCCCAGGCACCCGTATGTCTTTACACAGTTAGTGTGAGAGAAAATGGCACTTGGCTTTCAAAGCTATAGGGTAGGCAGCCAAAACTCCCTGCTGTGGGGGGCATCAGCATGCTTGATGAGTTTAAGGACTTGTTCCTCCTGCATGGTGAGGATGTGAGTTTAGCTTCTCAGCTAAGCCCCCTGCAGAGGAGGCTTTAATGTACTTGCAAAAGTAAACTTAGCTTTACAGCCCTGTTGTGCCAGCTCTCCATCTCATTTTAAGGTTGCTAGTTGGAATTGCTTGCAGAATTGTGCCTGAAGTGTGATGCTGTAATTCTCCTAGAGAAATCCTGGTTCGGTGATGCCATTGTCACAGCTGCCAAACAGATCTGGTACTGGAGAGATAAAAGGATCTGTTTCTGTTCCAGACCTTTCCTACTCTTTTTGCTTTCTCTGGGAAAATGGGGACATAGAGGCTTTTGTCAATACTGTGCGAGAGCTTTCATCAAAATAGCAGTATTCTGACCATCCCTTGCTGTAACATGCATTCGCTTTCTGTCTAGAAATTGATTTTTTTGTTAAGATAAATATAAGGCAGACAGCATGAGGTTCAGGAATGAAACAAGACAGTTGTCACAGATGGAGTCATGGGCTTCACTCAAAAAGAGAAGCAACTATATTGACACAAAATAGTAAGTTAACCAAGTGCAACAGTAAATGCAACTGGTTTAACAAGATTTAATAGTGTGGTACGCTTGATTATTTACTGCATAGAGGTCAGGGTCAGGCAAAACAGGCAGGGAGAACCTCCCCTTGAGTAATGAGGTTCAGATAGGACCCTCTTACTTTCTAAACTCCTCAGAGAGGAGACTAGGTGCAGCTAGATCCAGAATTAGTCATAGGCTTGGTCAGTGGTTTATGTCTAAAGAATTATGTATGTGCAATCAATCCTCTGTGGCACTTAGCCATAATGTCAAAATTTAGCATGCTTTTAATCACTTACTGAGAATCTGTTGCAGCAAGGAATCTCTCAGCCTCAAGGAGTAACCATGAGATGTGTCCTTAGTCAAGGGGAGATCCTGGCTTGCAGCCTGCTGCCATACAGGAAAGCTCTATGGACCCTGGGCTATCCACTATTAATAGAGTAAGGTGATTGACTTGTAGTCATATTTGCATACCAGCAAGACATCTGAGTCACCCCTTGGCTACTGTGTTGCCACCTATCCCCCCAATGTCCAGAGTAAGCAGGATGCAGCCATCACAACCCCCCTGGTTGTTCTGCAACAGGAGTGGACAGGTTGTTCTGCTAGGAGTGGACAGGCACACAGCCACAGCAGTTTGTTCAAGGAGCAAGCAAGAGAAGGGGTTCCTAGTCAGTGCTGGGCTGGAGGCTTTTTGTCTGTCCCAAGTGTGTCAGGTGAATGAAACTTAGGAAATAACAAAAAGATGTGAGGCTGGGCAGTGGCAAGGCAGAGCTTGGTTGCTGCTGGCTGGAGCTGGGCATGGCCGAAGTCAGGGAGTGGTTTATTAAGTGTGCAGAAGTGGAGGTAAGGCCACTTCCTTTTTAGCACATTTCTTCTGCAGCAGACTGCATGCCTGTATGACAGTTATCCAATTCTCAAGTACTTGTTAGTGTTTAGCTATTGTTCCATGGTGTGAGTGGATTTTCACTCTCTCTTTCTAGGTGACCCATCTTTCCCTGCAATTGAAGGGAAATTTATTTCAAGTGCATGCACAGTATGGTGAGCTGTCTGCAAAGTATCAAGCATGAACTGCTTAAAATACTTAGTTTATTTTTGGACTTGGATTCTGTGCTGTGTTTTATACGAATAAAATTAGTTATAATGTATATTTGCTCTTAAAATGCCACTAGATATGCCTTCCTCAAATACTATTTCACAAAATAGTCATAACAAAGCTAAGCATTTCTCAGCTTGCATATCCTGCATATCCTGAGTCTCTGCAGGTTCAGATTAACATATTAATTGTCAGCTTTTTTTAATTGTCCCTTTCCAGCAGAGCAGGTAACTTAGGCGGGGTGGGTTTTTTTGCCTATGCTGAAGCCATTCTTTAACCTACTGAGCTTTGTGGATTTGGAGCTGTTGGGGTCAAAATCACACCTGATGAAAACTAATGCAGGCTTAACCTAAAAGTTTGGGTATGACTTATACTTAAGAGTACAGTGAGTACAGGTGGAATCTTGCTGAGAAATAGAGGAATTACTTTGAGTAATAAATCTGAGCCCTCAGTGGCACATGTCATTACCAGAAGCTGAGCAAGTTGGAAATAGGCTGGTTCAAATCACTGCTTCTTGCTGCCCTCAACTCACAGCAATTTCTTTCTTATTCATCAGAGTTAAACCTCAGATACTGAGGATTAATGTTTTTCCTATAATAAACAGTGTCCAAGAGGCATTTTTGTATAAACAGTCAGTTGCAATTAGTTTGTTGCTTACACTTGTGTCCTCAGGAAAATTATCCTTTGCAAGATAAGCATCTTTGCTAATATGCCTTGCAGTGGTACACTCTGATGAGCATGGTACACTCTGATGAGCATTTACAGCCGTTAAGGTACCTTTAAGGAAAGCAACTGTATTATGGCAGGAAATCCTTTATTTGTAATGAGCATGGTTAATGCTCCTCTTGGGCTTCATGGCATTGTAGATGCACTGAGAAGAAAAGATGGCTTTGTGTGAACGGACTGTGCAGCTTAAAAAATGCAGAGATTTTTTTCAGCACTGGGTCATCACAAAGGTGGAGGGTAGTGCAGGTTCTGGCTGAGGTTGTTGCTACCAGCTGGAGGGTGGGAGTGATCTCTCAAGGGTCCGGGCTCTGCATCCCAACTGAGAGGTGATGATGTGTTTTGTGTGTTGTTTTGGTTGTTATCTCTCTGCATATTCTCTGTTTAAGCAGGCTAATTTTGAATCAGTTATTTTAGTATGAATTGATAGGCAACGGAGGCAGTGCTGGGAAGTCACTAAATCTGGATTAAGATACCATGGCAGCATTAGACACGGAAGGTTAGGAAGGCGTGATAAAGTGCAGCAGCTCTTTTCCCTCCTGTGCCCCCTCCAAGTCCCTGGGAGGGATGGAGACAAGGGCAGCTTCTGCTTTGGCAACCCTGGAAGCCTGGGGCTTTTGTCATTTGCACCAGAGGCTATACCTGCTCCAAACTTTTCAGCATAACAAAAGACTCTATACTGTGGTCGAACCAGGTGAAGAAGGGATAAATATCTTTAATACAGCTGATGAAACATTAAAGAAACCACCTAGATGTAGCAGCTCTGAAAAACCTGACTTATGGGGAAGAAATTCACCTTGCAAAGCTTATTTCCAGACACAGAACAGATACACAGTTTCACAAAGAGCTTGCGTTTGAAGCCTAGAGAGGCTTTGGTTCCCCAGATGCCTCTGCTTCCCTGAAAACCAGCTTAAACAGTTTCTGTCTCCCTGTTGTATCCTTGGTTGTGTTGACACAGGACTTTTGCAAAGTAGATTAGGGAACTGGCAGAAGGCTGGGGTGTGTGTTTTATTTGCGCAGTCATTTTGGTACCATTCTTGAGCCTTGTTTGTTTTTCAATCTTAAGTGCTGGACAGCTTATTTTAATTAAAGTTCATGCTTATCCGAAACCAGGAATGTTATTGAACAGCACTTCAATTAACATGAGTTGTGCAACTCTTCCCACCACCCCCTTCCTGAGTCCCCAGCCACTGTGAGATAGGATAGATAGATATATGAAATGATGTGTGTACTTCTGGACTTTGGCACCTGCTAAAAAGCTCCAGGCTGCAACTGCTTAACTGCAAAAGCTTTCAGCTCTATCATTCCTATAGGTCTTACTTAAAATATTACTGCTGGTCTTTCCTCTTCCTTCTTTTTAAAGAGTACAGAACAGGTTGCTGCTTTCTGTCGCAGTCTGCATGAAATGAACCCTTCTGATTCAAGTGCTCATCCTCAGGAATTTACAGGACCCCAGCTGGCCACCATGAGACAACTCACAGATGCAGATAAACTGCGAAAGGTTATCTGTGAACTTCTTGAGACAGAGCGCACCTATGTCAAAGTAAGGGATCTCAATGTGTTGTTTTCAGCCTACTAATACTTCTCCTGGAAAATTTTGTTAGTTTCTTCTCTAATACTTCAAATTCTGTTTCATGCATGTATCTCTTAATTAACTTACTATTCTAGGGGCACATAGTAGAATTGAATGTGATTTAAACGTCTGAAAAAAGTAGGCTTTCCATATTCTTAATGCTGTCATTTTGAAATTAGTTAGGTGGTGTTCAAAGGAACACTGCTCAGTGAGATCCAGTATTGATTTTCTAAATAAAACCATGTAAAGGTTTCCTTTTACTACCTTTAATTCTGTGAAATCTGATTATTTTGTCCTGTGTGTGTAAGGGAAAAATTCATAGACTAGGTAAATGGTGATCTTTGCTACTTCAGTAAATACTCAAGGGCAGTTTGGTGTACCAACATAGGAGTCTTTTTCTGATGTTTTTAGGACTTAAATTGTCTAATGGAGAGATACCTGAAGCCTCTACAAAAAGAAACGTTCCTCACACCAGATGAGGTATGTTAATACCTGTTATCTTTTTGCTAGATAGCTTATGCACACCCCTCTGCTGTACCTGCCCCCCAGCTTGACTTGCTTGTCTGAGCAAGAGCTATCGAAACAGTTTGAATTCTATTTCTTTCAAGTTACTAGATTGAGTAGAATATAAAAGTACTGCTCAGTAATGTACAGTCTGTAGGGTTATGTTGTTTGGGGTTTTTTTACACTGATATCACACTCATCATACAATTGGACTGAGAATTACCAAAGATCTAGAAAATGTGATTTAGCTGCAAAGTGATACTTTCAGCATCTTGCTTTTTGGTTTATTTGTTGTTGTGGTTTTTTTTTCCTTACTAGCTGGACGTTCTCTTTGGGAATCTGACTGAAATGGTAGCATTCCAGGTAGAGTTCTTGAAAACTCTTGAAGATGGAGTAAGGCTGGTTCCAGATCTGGAAAAGCTTGAAAAAGTTGAGCAATTTAAGGTAATCTCTTTGTTCACATTCCAAGTAGTCTTTTAACAGTCTTCATCTTACTTGTGTGACTGCTGGCACTGTTAATGTAAAAACGTACATCTACTTATTCAAGAATAATTTTTAGTGAATACTGGAGTTGTTTGAAAAACATACTGCTACAATTGTAGTTTATGATACATTTAGCCATATAGAGCATTGGAAATATGTAACACCATGTGCTTTTAGATGCTATTCTTGCCCTTCTGCCAGATTTCATGTCTCAGGCTATTAGGAAAAGCTGGAACTGGGAAGTTCCATAGAATATTTGTTCTGAGAAGTCCAATGTAGTAGTTCAGAAGCCCACTAGAACTGTAAATTGAATTCTGTATTTGGGCTTCTGATGCATAGCAGAAATGTATGGCAGATAGTTTCAACTATCAGCAGTTGTACGTCAAATGTAGAAATGTAAACTAAAGATATATAAACTTAATTTTAAAAAGCGTGGAAACAGAGATTTTGGGTTGTTTCTACTGCAGTCATGTACTGGATTTATGGCAAGTAGCTAATACAATGTTTTGTCTTTGGGGATTTTACTCTTTCTTTGAGCACTCACCTTGGTGGAGGACAAGATGACTTGATGAATAATAATAATTCCCCTAGGATTGCTCTTCAGCTAATACACAGCCCTGGAAGAGCTACTGAAAGAATTTGTCTTTTTGTGCATGTCTGGCTTTGCCTTCAGGTGCTTATTTAAAAATAAGCAGCGGTCATGAACGCTGCCCTCCCGTAACTTGAACACAGCCTTTGTTTTGCAGGAAATGTGCCCTTAATGGAGAGCACAGAGACGCTCTTTTAGTGGATGAAGCCTCTGTGGCCACTGAGTGCTCTGAGCTTTGAGAGAGGAGTGTGGAAGATGCCTCCTTATGGAGAGAACTCTGTCTTCTGAGTGCTGCTGCTTCCACCTCTTTCTATAAGAAGTGCATCAGCTTCATTTTGAGTTCTGTCCTGTGGGTGTTGTCTCAAAGCATTGGACAAAATGGGAGTCCAGGGCTTCATAGTTTCAGTTCTGCAGTTTGCGTCCCTCTGCTGACTGCAGGCAAGCTGCATATCTGTTGTCTCGCCCCCCCTGCTCCTTGTTGTCCTGTTCCTAAGTGTGCAGGAGAGCAAATGCTTGACTGTGGCATAGACATCTTAAAGAAAGATTGTGTTTGGCCCTTAAGACAAACTTATTTTCAAAAGAATAGGGCCTTGCTGTGTTTGTGCAGAGGGTAATAGTCTTGCTTGCATTTTCTTAGTGTCTTTATCCATTACAAAGTCAGATACATCCAGTCCTTTCTGTGGTTTCTGGTCATTACTTAAATCAATGAGGTTTTGAGGTCAAGCATTTAAATGCAGTTCTGGAGCTGTGATCCGGGTTCTCTCTGGAGTCAGTGGTATCTCTGGATTGATCTATCTGGATTTGGGCTAATGATGTTAATCATGTAGCCTGAATCCAGACACCAAGGATAGGCCTGTTTCTAGATAGTTGTGAAAGCACTCTAAAAATGCAGTGTCCTGTCATCCAGAAGACCTAGCAGAAGGGAAAATAACTAACTGGCTTTCATGTGCTTTTTTCCTAATGCCTTTTTTGTTGCTTTGTTTTTGGTTTTTTTTTAATCCTAGAAAGTATTATTTTCCTTGGGTGGATCCTTTCTTTACTATGCTGACCGGTTCAAGCTGTACAGTGCCTTCTGTGCCAGCCACACAAAAGTCCCCAAAGTACTGGTGAAAGGTAAGAGACACATGCTGAACAGACAGACCCGGGCATACAGAGAGAGAGATGTGGCAGCAACTTGGTTTAGGCTGGTGCAGATTGTCCTTGTGGATGATAAGAGGTGGCTGCTGTCTCCCAAACCATGCAACTTGCAAGGGCAAGTTGTGGTGGAAGAATGGAGGCACACATGTGCCTGGTTGCTTTCCAAGAGCCTTCACAGTAAGGTAGAGCATTGGCCTGAGAGGCTGCAGTGAGCTCTGTGTTGTGGATGTTCTTGGACCACCATTGATGTGATGGTACCCGGGTGGCTCATAACAAGAGGTCACTAACCTCATGTGTAGGTTCCCTCCCCTCAGTTATTTTATTCTCTCCTGACATGTTCAGTTTCTTTTCAGTCATGTGGGGAGTGGAAAGATTTCATAAATGGGCAATGTGGTGTGTGCTAAAGGATCTCTGTGTACTTTGGAACCAGTAGTGGTGACTCTTCTAATGACCTCTGGATCCTCCTACAGTTTGTGCTGTGAATCCTTGCTGTGAATCCCACTGAAGCTCTGGCTGATGTGGTTGAATGCTGATACCCACTAGGAAAGATCAGCCTGGGAGAATGTTTTATGGGAGCTGTCTAAATGTATTAACTTCACTATGCTCTGTCTCCCCTCTATTCTTCCTCTCTCCGTTGTTCCAATTTGGCTAAGAAGTTTCCACGTCCTAGCAGAGCTTGGCTTGCTGAGATGAAGATAAATGAACTGTGGTTTGGCTTGTAAATGCTCATGGGCCTCCTTGCCTTGGAGTGATGCTTTTTCCCCTGTGAAAGTTAATCTCTTGGAGTTAGCAATGCTTCATGCAATTCATTTTTGGCCAAGACATTAAATAAACAAATGGTTCCAGTTGTAGGAGCAATGTCGTTAGGGAGGAGCTGCTATTTTTTCAAAGAACATCTGGATGCCTGACAATCAGAGGTTTTGGTGTTTCAGTTTCTTGTTTGGTTTGAGTTTTCTCGGGGTTTTTTTTTTTGTTAACATTTTTTTTCTACTTATAAATTCTTATTTGCCATTTCTACTTAAAAATTCTTATTTACCATCTCTACTTATAAATTCTTATTTACCATTTGCAAAACAATACTTGGCAGCTCTGTGGAATGCCTGAATAAATGATTTGTTGCAAGTCACATCCATGCTTTCTTTTGGCATTAGTTAGACCTTAATGTTAACGCTGTAGACCAGGTAGATGAGGTTGGTTTGCTGTGCTTTTTCATTGCTAACTGTATTTACAAATGAGAAATGGTTGTGCTTGAATTATGGCACAAACAGGACTCAACATTATATTCCAGTGATAAATCTGGAGAAGCCTGGGAGTGTATTTCAGGTGTAATTTGGTGTCCTCAGATGATGAGCAGGTGGCTTTTGGATTTGAAACTGAAGTTGCTTTATTGAAATCAGGTGACTGTCTGCAAAAAACCCACCCAACCTTGGTAGGGAACATGGCACTAATAAAAGCAATTGAGTGGAAATGTTCCTGCAGTGAATAACCTTAATGTCTGAAAAAAAAAAGCCACCTTCTCCATACTTCTCTCCCTATGTTCCAGTTTACGCTCCAGTGGAGGGAGCAGCAGAGAATATGGTACTTTTATAAATTCGGTAGCAGTCAGATAGAAAAAATGATAGCAATCAGATGTCCAGTCTACCTGTGCTCCAAAATATGGTGTACTATTATATGTTTGCTCCCTGCTGCCTCCATACTAGCTCTTGATTTTTACTGTTCAGTACTGCATTTTAAGGTTTAATGAGATACCAATAATCAAACTCGCCAATATTACAGGCATACCTGTCAGGCCTCATCAGTACCAATTTCTTAAAAATGTCCAATTTGAGCCTTTTCTTAAAGGAAACTGATGATTAGTGAGGGTGGTGAGGCACTGGAATGGGCCGCCCAGGGAAGCTGTGAATGCTCCATCCCTGGTGGTGGTCAAGGCCGGGTTGGACATAGCCTTGGGTGGCATGGTTTAGTGGGAGGTGTCCCTGCCCATGGCAGGGAGTTTGAAACTAGATGGTCTTAAGGTCCTTTCCAACCCTAACTATTCTATGATTAAAGCAATTCATGCTGCTCTAAAACAGTTGCAAGGTCCACTCAATTTTCACTATCCGCAGATACACTGTGGATAGTGAAAATAAAAACTATATGTATGGATATAGTAGGTGGGTGCCTGCTGTTTAATCATAAATAGAATATCTGTGGCAAAGTTTCAGTAACTTAAAACCTGAAGTGCATAAGTCTAATACTGTAGACTTGATAAATCTGCACTTCCTTGCAAAATGTTTCTGTATATATGAATTTAAAGCTGGAAAGGTCACTTTATCAGAGCAGCTTTTACAGTTTTTGATTAATCCAATTGCTTCATTTTAATCTTCCAGCCAAGACAGACACTGCTTTCAAGGCATTTCTGGATGCTCAAAATCCTAGACGGCAGCACTCCTCCACACTGGAGTCTTACCTCATCAAACCCATACAGCGGATACTGAAATACCCTCTCCTGCTGAAGGAGCTCTTTGCTCTGACTGATGTAGACAGTGAAGAACATTATCACCTTGATGGTAGGCAGCTAACCCAAGTTGCTTTTCCCTGTTTAACCTCTGATCTGGAGTCCTCCTCTTCCTCCCTCTGCCTCTCAGAGGCTTAAAAATACTTTTTTATGCTCTTTCTTCTAGTGGCCATAAAAACAATGAACAAAGTTGCCAGCCACATTAATGAAATGCAGAAAATCCATGAAGAATATGGAGCAGTGTTTGACCAACTCATAGCAGAACAAACAGGGGAGAAAAAAGAGGTAACCTGATAAAATTTAAGAGAAAAAGGCTATTATTTTGGTAATTTAATGCCTGTAGCACGAATGTTAAATTGTATCAAGTATTTGCCTTTTGTGCTATGTCGTGTAAACCGACAAATCCCAATCCAATTCAAAAACTGTTTCTCGGTGTACGACTCAGCAAGTGGGACCAATCTAAAGAAGTAGCGGGTTAATTCACCTACATGAATTAAGCAATGTTGGGCTTGAGTCAAAATCACATCCTAACCTGCAGCTCAGTATGATGATATCCACACCTTAGGTGTCCTTGTTCCACATAAATAGTTTTGTCCCACCAGTCTGAGTGGACTGTCATGCTGAGGGAAGTCTGTAGTTGGCTCTTCAATCACTTTAAAGAGATCAAAATGTGAGGTGCAGTGTGTGAGAAACTGCTGTTTCTCTTTTAGCAAGTGTTAGTGGGCTTGATATGTGAGAGACCCTTGGGCTTCAGTCTAGATGTGTCATATGTTACATATACAAACGTGAAGATCCAGTGTGGCTCAGTACTGGCTGACCATCTCAGAAACTTGTGGAAGGTGTTCTGAAGTTTCAGGCTGAGACCTGGACTCTCCATTTACTAGTAAAACATAGGTCTGCAGTCCAGCAGCCCAGGGAAGGAGGGTGGTGGGCAGTAAAAAAGGAATGAAGTAAGGTCGAGGGAGACTGAAGAGGTAGAAACACTAAAGGGCCGATGGGAACAGTGATGTGGGCGAAGGCTGGAGAGAGACATGACCATATGAAGTAACAGTAATGGGGTTTTGCTAGCAGCCAGGACGAAGTTACGTGCATAGGAGACATTGGGCTACAAAGCAAAGGAGTTCTGGGATTGAGTAGTGTTGAAGTAGTGTTGAAGTGATTGAGAAGTGTGAGAGCTAGATAGTGGCAGCAAGGAGGATCTGGTGGTAGGTAAAGGGCAGAGATGAGGGTTGGTGCTGGCAAGCAGTGGTTGAGACAGCGTGTCAAGACGTCTGTTGGGAGAGTAATCTGGTGTTAATCGCGTTCAAACTTAAACAGGGGAAGTTTAGATTGGATATGAGGAAGAAGTTCTTTACTGTAAGGGTGGTGAGGCACTGGAATGGGTTTCCCAGGGAACCTGTGAATGCTCCATCGCTGGCAGTGTTCAAGGCCAAGTTGGACAGAGCCTTGGGTGATATGGTTTAGTGGGAGGTGTCCCTGCCCATGGCAGAGGGGTTGGAATGAGATGATCTTAAGTTCTTTTCCAACCCTAACTATTCTATGGTGCTATGAAAGGAGGCAGTTAACACATCTCTTGATGTTGCTTTCTATTTGGGGACCCCTCAAATTGTTGTACTGATGGTGTTTGGGGTGTCCTTTCCTTAAAAGTCAGACTTCACTGGCAGGAGGGTTGGGAAATGGGATAACGTAGTCCCTAGACTGGGGACTGTCCTTCATTTGTCAGTCTGGGAGACGCTAAGTCAAAGTGAAAGATTTGGTTGCTGCAGTATTAGTAGATAGGTCCCAGCAATGGTTATGAACTCCTTTATTAGTCTGTTTCCAGCAATGTGGTTTCCACAGATGAGCTGTAGGGTAAAATCAAGAGCCATAGCAACTGTAAGCAAGAAGTGCTTTGTTTGCTTCACATAATGTGGTCTCTAAATTTTACCCCGAACTGTGTGTGTGGGATGGAGGCTATGCTTAAATCTTCAAAAAAAAGTTAAAAGGAGCTGATAGGGAGCAAGATGAACAAGGATTAAAAAAAATACAAGGAAAATACCTGGGGTTTGCCCTGAATTCCCACCAAATTATGAGAGCCAGGCTCCGAGTTTGACTTTTCCTAATTTATGCTCACCAGTTAAGGATTTACATGCATCTGTTGCTCACCATCACAGCCTGTTTGCACATGCTGCAGTTATCTGATGAAATAATCCAAAAGTTTGCATGTGGGGCTTTTTATTGTTTGTTTAGGAATAAATTTCAATTAGACTTTCTTGAACTGAAAATTCAAGTAAGCTTACTTGAACTGATTACATGTTGTGTCTTTGTGCATGTCTTTGTGTTGACAGGTTGCAGACCTTTCAATGGGAGACTTGCTCTTGCATAATACAGTGATATGGCTGAATCCTCCTGCTTCACTGGGGAAATGGAAGAAGGAACCTGAGCTGGCAGCATTTGGTTTGTATCCTAGTAATTTTATTTGCAATGCCTAACAGACTGTCAGCTATGACTTTTCAGATATTTGTTGAAGGTAGTTGAACATTGCTGTCTGCAAAGTTTGCTGGAGCTTAAAACTATATTTGTCTCTGCTGCAATGGTCAAATTCTCTTTGTGTTGATCAAAAACTGGTGAAGAATTTGGAGATAACTGCTATAACAGTGCAAGAGTTTCTTAAATCTGCATCCAAGGCTACAAACTGATAACTATATAGAAAGGTATAGGTCTCTGAAAAATTATAGATCAGTAGCCTGGTCAATGCCGAGTGAATCTACTTTACATCCTGTAGAATGTGATGGGGGCTTGCAGAGGCTTTCGCCTTTTTATTCCGTGCCTTCTGCTGGAAAGAACTTGTCTATCTAAGCTTTAAAAAGTGCTTAAAAGGTAAGCTAGGACTCCCAGTGGGTTGCTTTGGAGTGGTCTGTTTCAGAGCAGAGGTCTCTCTTGGGTGGTCAAACTAGAAATTGAGACTGCTGTTGGCACAGATCTCAAGGTCTTTCCACTAAATTGAAGTATGGTCCCCTGGAAGGGTACATGATAGCTTATATTGGCTAAATCACACATCTCTTTAATTTTCAGAATTATGTCAAGTAGGGCAGAGTGTGCTAAGCTTTCTTTATTTGTTCCTAAATTCTTTAGAGGCAATGGGTTTTTTCTTTCTTGTTTCCAGAAAGTGATGCTGGTTAGGAAGCCAGTGACTCTTTGTTTTTAACGAAACACATAACAAATGAAGACTTTCAGCTTTTCTCTGGAAGAACATAGAAAAATTGACTGCTTTCCTATAAGCTGGGGGAAAGGACTTGGTCATACCCTGAAGCTGAATGACATAATGAAAGCTGCTAGGAATGTGCAGCAACTCTTAATTACTCCAAAATATCTTTGAATTAATTTCATAAGGTGTCCAAAATTAAGTGTCCATGCAATTCAGTCTAAAACAAAGGGTGCACTTGAGACCTGAAAAAAGAGATAGCAGCGAAAACTGGAGTCTTGAAAGACAAACTCCAGCTCCATGTGGAGGTTATGTGGCAAAAGAGGAATTGGATTACACCTCTGCTTGCCAACAGTGCTCACTTTTTGATTCGGTATAGATCTTTGTCCCACCTGCAAGTAGTTCAAATCCTGTCCATGCTGACTGGCTGCACGTAGCTGGATGCTCCTCATTTGTCCAAGGTACACTAGCTAGGGGGATTAAAGTGTTCTAAATTTTTATATGGAACTGTTGCTGTTCAAATAGTTGTTCTGATAATAATCACTTAAACTCTTTAAGTTTCAAGTGACTTTGAAGTTGCCTGGTTTTGTGTGGTAAAAGCTGTTGAGCTTGGGGTTTTTGGGAAGAGTATGCAAGAGAGCTGATAGGTTTACTCCTGCCTCCCCTCCCTGACTCAGGCAAGGGCTGTCTGAGCAGTTGAAAGGTTTGTGTGGATGGGCATAGATAGAGGAGACCCATTCCCATTCTTACTGACTACGTGGCTTTTGTTTCTAACTTTCTCTAGTGTTCAAAACTGCTGTGGTCCTTGTGTACAAGGATGGTTCCAAGCAGAAGAAGAAACTCGTAAGTTAGATGGCCTATTTTGGTGATGCTGTGTGCATTTGTAGTACTGCGGTCAAGATTTGCTTTCCATAAAGCTGTGGTGCTAGAGTGTGCTTATATATGATCCTTGTTTTCAGCCACACAACTGAGGTTCTGGGTAATGCCAAGTGGCCTGCTGTTCATCCTGGGTGCAGCAGTCTGAAAGCGTTCATTTAGTTTATCCTTTTCTCTCTCTTGTGTTGCTTGTGCCATCCATTCCATGCTGTGGAGTGGACTTTCATGAAACAAGGTACCACCTTGAACATCTCTCTTGTGTTTGACTCTGGTCAGTGTATATGAACCAAATATGAGAGCTGATGTCTGTCAACTTTCCTAGCGAAACACAATGCCCTTGTTTCAGTCCTGGCTGTTGCATGCCACTGAGCAAGTGCTGGCTGCTCTCAGCTAAATTAAATGAGCCTACAGTATATATGTACCAGTGGATCTTACTGGAGTTTGGGGTTGAAAGTCAAAGCTAAGCTTGACAGTAAACACATGCTACAATAGGGAACACAGTTTGTATTATTACAGAAAACAACGTTTTGATTCCCACGTATGGCATAAACTGAAGTGTGATTTGAAATGCTTATATGGTTTGTCAACTGCCACAAGGTAACTTTGGAGTGACTAAAGCAAAACTAATGCATGTTTGTTCATGTATGTGCACTTGGAGGAGAGAATGTGGCATTGGTCTCAAATGACTATTGAAATCATTAGTAACATTAATTGGCCTAATGGTTGCTTTTGTCTGGATTTTAGCAAGTTCTTGATGGATAGGCACTTCAGTGACACTGGTTACTAGGATGCTGTAGTGAGAAAATAAGAATTGCAACAAGTCTGTAGTTGGACATTCTCTGTGCAGGGCACAGGAGAACTTTGTGTCTATCTCAAGGTGTCACGTTTCCTGATGGTATTTTGAAATTCTTCCAGGGAGGATCACATAGAGCTTCAATTTATGAAGACTGGGATCCATTCCGCTTTCGCCACATGATACCTTTAGAAGCCCTGCAAGTTCGTGCATTGGCAAGCGCAGGTAATGTTCCCGCTGCATGAATTTGGTAGGGTTCTAAGTGTTTGGCCAGGGGGCGTTCACTAACAGATGTTTGTCCTTAGTGCATGTGCATGCAGTTTCTGGGACATGAAAAAGGAGCCCTCAACCTCAACGTCCATAATAGTCCCGGAGAGAGAGATAAAAGAGCAAAAGCTCCAGTTGCGTGTATCTGTCAGTGCTTTTCTGAAGCTAGGCAGGGTTCTGGAAAAACAGGGCAAAGTTGTTGCTGACTGGTTCACTCTGTTCCTCTTCTGGAGGCTAGAAGGAGCTGTGAGACAACAGAGCTAGTGAATTCTTGGGTTTTGTGGTTGATGGCTTCTTGTGAAACTTGTAGTATTAAAAATTTCATAATTTTAAGTAATTTGCTCCCTTTCTAATGCATAAGAGAAATTGGAAAGAACATGGGAGGTAGCTGTAGAATGTGGCGTTACTCTATGGAATACCTGAAAAGCTGGATTGTTTTTTTTTGTTTTGTTTGGGTGTTTTCTTTTGGGTTTTGGTTTGGGTTTGAGATTTTTGGGGGTTTTCCCCATATCTTTTATGGGACTGAGTGCATATAAAATACTACTAGGTTTTGGCAAGTTTAAATCTGTTGTTTCATCACTCACTTGCCCACTGCTGCCTTTCAGCCACGACTTAATATTATTAGCAGAATTATTGAATAAATAATCAAGTTTAAATATAAGAAACTTATATGAAGTTCTGCTTGCTTTTCACTTTAGATGCAGAAGCCAATTCTGTATGTGAGATTGTTCATGTTAAGTCTGAGTCTGAAGGCAGGCCAGAAAGAACGTTTCACCTTTGCTGTAGGTAAGTGTGTTACTGTGTTTTCAATGGCAGCTGTATCTCTGGACCCCAGCTTGCCTCTGTCTTTGCTTTAAGGCAATCTGTGAAGAGTTAGCTGGGAAAGTGGGGAGAGGGTGTTACAGCCTTATTTATAGCAAGAAGAATTTCTTAAAATGGATTAAATAAAAGCATATATTTGATCAGCCTTGTACCATTATGAGAATATCCTTTTTACAGTTTTCCTTTACAAATTTGCATCCAGTTAAATGCCAGCAGTGCACCTTTATGTCTGGTAGCTGCTAATGTGTCATGTTTAGCTGGCACCTTTCATACCACCACAGTCTGACTCCCGCTCTTAGGGTGTTGCTCTCTCCTTAAGTAAGTTTTGTCCATCTTCATTGTGGTGGTTGCACTGATGTGTTTTAGAGCTCAAATAAGAACATGGTACACAAGTAAACCAGGATCTAATAGAGCTGATACCAAGCCAATTCCTACTACTAGCTAGCAGAGAGTTGCAGGACTTCTGCTTGGTGTGTGTTAACAGGAGACAAACGATTTAATTACTCACCATAGGTCAGCTTGATGTGTATCAGACAAAGCAAAGTGTGTGATAGGTAATGGAGGGAAAGAAAGCCTTAAGGAGGGTAAATGGCTAAATGTTTTGTTAATGAACAGTGTATTTGTTTCCCAGGATGTCCGTTGCAATGACTATTGATTTAGCTTTGCTTTCAAAATTCTGTATTAAATTGAGTCTTCTCTGGGGGAAGTGCATGCCAGTCAGTTTGTGCTGTCTTAAATTACAGAACTGGCCATCATTTATCTCTTTTACAGAGAGCTTTTAGCGGTTCCCAAGAGATAACACTGCCTTATATTCTTGCCTATGTTTCAGTTCACCAGAACACAGGAAGGACTTTCTGAAGGCAGTGCACTCAATTTTACGGGATAAACACAGAAGACAACTTCTTAAAACCGAAAGTTTGCCCTCATCCCAGCAATATGTTCCTTTTGGTGGAAAAAGATTGTGTGCTCTAAAAGGTGCAAGGCCAGCCATGAACAGGGCAGGTACTGTAGGGCTACAGACTTTCAAGATCCCAGTAACCCCAGCACCGTTGTAGGACATGTGGTGGTGTCTGTTACTTGTATGTTAGGTTTAACATTTTCTCCTGCATATGGAAAAACTGCTTGTTTTCTATGCTTCACCTCCTTGAGAGCCTTACATTGCCTCTATTTACCTTGCTTTGCACTCAAGGCTCAGCTTCAGAGGAGTCCTTCTGGTGAGGAAGGAAGAAATGGGATTCTTGTCAATACCAATTGGCTGTGCACTTTAATCTGGAGATGGGTTTCAGCTGAACAAAGCAGAAGCCTGCTGCATATTTCTTAAAAGCATGTAGGGAATTTCAAGCTAACCCTAGCACTTTTAAACTAAAATGCACAAGAAAAATCAGCTCCCCTGAGTGAGCAGCTTTGTTTGAAGAGATAGCTTTGTATGTCCTCCATTTTAGCCTTTTCAGCTCTATTGCTAAAGGGCATGTGCTTCTACTTCTCACATTTTGAGAAGCATGCACTTGATACTATTCTTTTTGTAATGGCCTGTCCTAAACCATGGATTTTCCCTTTCAGTTGACTTCAGGCAAAAGCAATGAGAGAATCCCAGGGAAAAGCAGGTTTTCATTTTCAGAACACTAGATGATGGAGGGAAGAAACATTTGCTTCCTACTGAAAAGTACACGGCACCACTACGTGTTTTGTTCTGGTCTGGTTTGGGGTTTGGTTCATTTTTTTTCTGCTCATTAGATCCAGCAATGTAGACCACCAGGCTTTCTGTTCCTCTTCTGTAATTGGCAGGCCAGACCAATAACATTTGCAGCATGGCTTCTCACTCGGGGTGCTGCTAGCCATCTGCCTTAGAGACACTTAAAATTGTAAGGAAGAAGAGTCAAAGGAGGGCCAAAATGCAACTATTTTAGCACAGTGCTTATTCAACCAGCCTTTTGGGCTAACCTGCTGCAGATGCCAACCTTCTTTCAGTTTGGCTTGTTGGCACATTTGCATGATGAATTCTGCAGAGATTAAAAGCTCCTCCTGAAGTCCAGACCTCTCACTACAGTTAAAATTTACAACTGCTGAGCTATCATACTTAATGCATGTTTTGAGGTTCAGGAATATTGGAATGTAACCTCACCCCCAAGCTAGAGTTTAATAAATACATCCTGGAAGTGCTAAGGTGCTGTTTAGTGGAAGGGGAAAAACTCTAACCTGGAAGTTCACCTGCTTGCCGTGGAGCTACGTGTGAGTGCACGTAAAGCGCTGGAATGCCTGCAGGTCCTTCAGCTGCAGGATTCATCCCGTTTTGCCTCACAAGCCTCTTATGAAGATGTTCCAACACAGAAGATGTGAATTTGCTAATTGGGCCAGTTGCAAAAGCTAGTAGACCAGCTGATGCTGAGTAAGGAACTTCTGAAAGTTTTTCTGGTATTGGTATTTTCTGTTTTTATCCCCCCTAGTAGGGAGGGAGCGGGGAGGGAAGCAGCAGAGCCTGGTCAGGGAATTTACATCCCCATAAATAATGCAGCAATTGCAGCATTTTCAACACTGAAATAGCTCCTTGGAAACCTATAGGTTTGGTTTTACCTGGGACAAAGCAATTTCCCGTACCGTAGTGGTATAGTGGCTGGTTGGTTTTTGCAGTGTGCTGACAGCAGGGCACTGCGTGTGAGAAGCTGAGCTGAACAGATGCACTTTGTGCTGGCTGGCTGCCTGCCTACAGCTTAGGAGGAACAGTAATTGTGGGCCATTATCCCAACTGTGGATCTGAGTAGCAGAAGCTCCCTTTTTCAGCTGGAGAGAGACCTGTGCTGAGAACCTGAGTGAAGTGTGACTTGTTTGCAGAGAGTATGCCGAATGACTAGGTCATTCATGGGAGTCTGCCTGCTTCGTGCCTAGTGGTGTTAAATAAAGGGCCCCTGGAAGAGTGTCTTTTTAAAGAGAATTGTACCGTGTGTAAAAAGCCCATGGGGTTTTATCTTTGTGTGTGTGCAGTGTCAGCCCCAAGCAAGTCTCTTGGGAGGAGGAGGCGGCGGCTGGCCCGAAACAGGTTTACCATTGACTCAGATGCCGTCTACACAAGCAGCCCTGAAAAAGAGCCCCAGCAGTCCACACACGGTGGGGACACTGACCGCTGGGTAGAGGAACAGTTTGACCTTGCTCAGTATGAGGAGCAGGAGGACATCAAGGAAACGGACATCCTCAGCGATGACGATGAGTACTGCGAGGCCATGAGAGGTGCTGTGGCCGACCGAGACCTTCGGGAGCTGCTGCAGGCGGCCTCCATCACAAGCAGCCAGCCGTGCCGAGGGGACCATCTGCGCCCAGCCATGGACACGCATGCCTCTAGGATGACCCAGCTGAAGAAGCAGGCGGCCTTTTCCGGCATCAATGGTGACGTGGATGGCCACGGCGAGGAGGTCATCTGGGTCAGGCGTGAAGACTTTGTCCCTAGCAGGAAACTGAACACAGAGCTCTAAACCAGTCCCCTTCCCTGCCTAGATGTGTAGGTCTCCCCATCCCACCCTCATCCCTCCCTCCTGCCCCTGCACACTGCAGAGAGCTGATCCTGATAGATTGCACACTTGCACACACCATTTCGGCAGCTGAATTGGTCCGAAGCCATGTGGCCACACTTTAGGCAACTGTAAAATGCTCAAAACCTGGAACAGAGTAAGCTTAAGGTCCTATCTTATGTTACCAAGGGCTTTCACACTATTTTATTTATTCTAAAATAATCAGGGGCTGAAATCAAGTATGGGGAGAATATAATCACTGGAAAACAAATTACTCTGGATGTCTTAACCTACATGCAGCAAACTAGCTTAAACAGAGCACAACGAACAGAGGGTTTTATAGCCGTAAAATATCAGTTGTAGGTTCGTCTCCTTAATGAGAAAACTGCCTTTTTAATGTGTACAGTTGCAGCACTCTTATTACTTTTCCCTCTTTAAATGTAAGAGAATATACATGTATTTTAGGAGTGTGTGAGGAAAGGTTTGGGATTTATGTTGTGTTAAGTCCTCTTGGTCTGTGGCTGGTCTAATTTGATGTCAATGTTGGAAGCTCTAGTTTTACATACTGTTATAAAGATGCCAAACTCTCTTAAAAGAGATCCAAATTTAACACTTGAAGAAATATTTTTTTGTACTTTACCTGAGATGCAGGGGCACAAAGGGATATGAGTTTTACAGCATTAGCGTAGCTCCATGTCTAGGATACAAGGCTAGCTTTTTGCAGAGGGATAGGAATGGTGGTTTTATATTGAAATATGAACTGGAAACTCTTATTTAGGTATAACTTTCTTCAGGAAGAGGATTATTGTATATGTTTGAGACTGGAGTTTAGTTAGATAATAAAAAGAATAAAATAAAATTACATGACTGAACTGTAGTGGACCAAACTGATCCACCTCGGATGGAGGTTGGAGTGTAACCTCGGTGGAGCCAGTGTAGCAACATCACAGATCCATTTGGTCCACTCTCTCTGGCAAAGTTTGGGCTTAGGGGACAGGGAATTCATGGCCAAAAAACTGACCTCATCCACTCTGCTACTGTGGGTGAAACTAGTGTGTTTTAATTCCTTTATAAAAGCTTTTCCACTGCAGTAGATTATGAACGAGTTCTACACAAGTGAACCTCTTTAATGTTTTAAATCTTTATTTAAACATCTAAAACAGGGTAAAATGTGACTAAAATCTTGTGGCTTTTAAGTAAACTTCCAAATACGAAACACAAAATAGCACTTTTTTTTTTTTTTTTTTTTTTTTAAGATTTATATAGCATTTCCCACTTCACTTTCAACTATAGGAAAAAGGAAGATTCTATGAAATTTTCTTTTTTTTTGGTTTTATTTTGTTTTTGATGGTATCTATTGATGTTTGACACATTAATAGGTACTTTGAAAACCTTAAATTTTATAATAGCTTTAGGATTATATTTTATAAAATCCACTCTGACTATATTTTAAAACATAACAAAAATTATTCCGCCCCAAAATCCATCGCTGTCTTTGTGTCCCAGCTAGCATTCTCCCCTTGCCCCCTCCTTTCTGGTTTCTGGTGCACTATACTTGATCTTATGAAAGCTTTCTCTATTAACTTTTTGCTATCTTCTGATTTCTTTTCGTAAAAGCTTTAGAAAGGTTTCTATACCCTTTGTATTATCACATCATTGTTTTATATCATCTACCTGTCAGTTGTGTCCCAGCATATTAGAGAAGCGGAGGTTTTAGCTGTCCTATGCTGTACCCAGTGGAATACAGTCAATGCTGAAATACTGGAAGGCCGGTACTGGGAAGGTACCGTTGTTCTTGTACATAATGTCATGACATGTCTATGTCAAAGGTTCTTATATATTTCTTTTATAAGCTGAAAGAAGGTCTATTTTTATGTTTTTAGTTCTATGAATGGAACGTTGTAAATGCCTGTCAGAAATAAAATACTGGGAAAAAAAAAATACAAAAGAGTGGTACATGTATGCTCCAGCACAGGTGCCTGTCTCAGTGGAGGCAAGCAAGTAAAGGCCAAATCCTACAGTAGATGAAGCTGTTGGGATCGTTCTCCTGGCCTTAAGAACCTCTAGGGAGTCTCCTGAATATTAAGTTTTCCCTCCTTAGCAGAGCCCTGTACTGTGTATGGATATTCTCGTACGATGGGTTCAGCCTGTCTGGGCTCTGCTTTTTGTGGAGCATGAGCTCAGGGGTAAGTAACAGCTCCTTTGGCCAGCATGTGGTGAACTTCCATCTGTCCCACATGAAAGACTGGGGCAAGCTTGTTGGCCTTCCCTCGCTCCGATTGAAACCTCAGCTTTAGTTAGTTATTAATTTCCCCAGCGGAAGGTGCAAGCATGGGACCTTGCCTGTTAGAGGATGGGAAACGAGACAGACGTGAGGTCAAATGATAGATGCCAGTATTTGCTCACAGTGTGCCTGTTTGATGTGCACCTTGAGACAAAATGAAGCTTCCCCATAGTGGCACCACTGACTTTAAAATGGCATGGTCAGCAACACTGTTCCCCAAACCCAAGAAGCTGCATCAACCTCTACTGAAACACGAGTGCAAAGCATACTCGGTAGAGAACAAATGTGAACAAGTGTGAACTTACACTTTAAATGCCACCATCTCTCTTTAGGTGTGTTCATGTGTTCGTCTCCTCCACAGGTTTAGTGTGTTTACTAGCACAGCAGGGGGTTTGGAACTGGATGATCTTAAAGGTCCTTTCCAACCCAATCCAGTCTGTGATTCTCTGGTAACTATTGTGATGTTTCTAGCAAATGACTTCAGCTTTCAGTTGGTATATGAAGCTGCTTAAAGAGCTTGTTGTACTGCAATAACATCATGCCTTGCATTAAAAATTCATATGGTGTAGCTCACTTATCACATAGCAAGCCTTACACAGAAGGTGTGATAGGTGAAAATGTAGTGTTATGGATCAGTTCATGTATTCTCACCTACCAGTTGCTATAGCTTGGGAAAGAGCTCTCAGCTAAGACTCCGCTGGCATTTTGCCAAAGTGAGAATTGCTATTTTCCTTCTTATGTCTATAATTAGCCAGGCCCATTTCTTTTCCTGTGCTGGTCACAAAGAATCTTAAATGCATATCTTACAAAGAGGTAAAAAAAAAAGAAAGAAAAAAGTAGCATATTCCAGCAGAATTACAATTACTTTGGAAGAGTTCTCTAGACTCACCATGACTGATGGACTAGCCAAACCCCCTCCTTTTTGGGTACTGAATTTGTCGTGGTTTAAGCCCAGCCGCCAACCCAGAAACCATGCAGCCGTTCACTCACTGCCCCCCCGCTTCCTTCCCCTCTCCTGGAGGGATGGAGAAGAGGATAGAAAGAATGTAACTCTCACGGGCTGAGATAAGAACAGTCCAGTAACTGAGGTATAACACAAACCACTGCTGCTGCCACCAATAATAATAGTGGTAAGGGAAATAACAAGGGAAGAGAATACAACTGCTCACCACCCACTGCCTGACCAAGCAGTGATCTAACCCTTCTGGGTAACTGCCCCCGGTTTATTTAGTGGGCATGATGTGCTGTGGTATGGAATACCTCTTTGGTCAGTTTGGGTCAGGTGTCCTGTCTGCTTCCTCCCGGCTCCCCCTCCTCCCTGGCAGAACATGAGACTCAGAAAGTCCTTGGTCAAACTAAACATTACTGAGAGGCAACTAAAAACATCGTTGTTATCAATGCTGTTCCCAGGCTGACAGTCAAAAACACAGCACTGCACCAGCTACTAGGAAGGAGAAAAATGACTGCTGCTGCTGAACACAGGACAGAATTTTAGTGCGGATATAAAGGAGTGTGCTGTTGGTTGGTGTTTTGGGCAGCCTGGGCAGGAATTGGCCCATGGGTGAGACCTGACTCCTACCGCTTCTCTTTAGGGAAACTGGAAGTAGTGATATACTGCCTTGTGTGTGTGGATTCTGGCAGATTGTCCCCAAAAGTTGGGCTGGTGGACATGAGGGAACACATTTATTAGAAAAGAAGGGGTTATTGCCAGGGCTGTGCGAAGAACCTTGCGCAGCCCCTTGGTCTTGCCTGCAGTAGAACAGCAGCAGTCATCGGTGGTGAGAGCACAGTCAGCCGGTAACACTGAGGTTTGGGAAGTGCTTTTCTTAACTGTTTTTACCAATCAGTTGCTTGTTTTCTTCTCTAGCAGACTTGCTCTCCTTGCCCCACTTTCAGGACAGCTGAAATACTTTGGAAATACTTTGTTTCTGAGGCTCCTGTCTCTGCAAATAACGTGGCAAGAATGTGACCCCTCTCCTTATATGTGGCTATTTTAAATGTAGCCATATAATCATGGAGACAGCAAACAGCACTTCCCATAGCTCATGTTCCCACTCCCAGCATCTTCAGCAACTTGTTTTCCTTTCAGTTGTACTCTCAGCAGCTGCTGAGGTACTTCTGCTGAACGCTAGACTCTTAATTCTCAATCCTTTCAACTGCGACGCCTGTCATGTGTGTTGATTGAAGACTGTCAGCGTGTCAGTATTACTGCATGAATCCAATCCAGTATTTTAAAGCTTGCTGCGTCTCTGCCTTATTCTGGGGGGAAATTAGGAGAAAGCAAGCCTTTGAAAAATTGCTTCCTCTCTTTTCTTTCAGCCACATCCTGCTAATAATAAGTAGTGCTTCTGCATTGTATGCAGGCATAAGCCTGAGCAGGGGTTTGCACTAAGGAAATCTTCTAGCAGTCTTAGGGCCTGGGTAAATTGTTCCCATTTTGAACTTGACAAATGAAAGCAGTACACACAAGGAGGAGTATACACAAGGTTATGCAGCAAGCCTGTTGTACCCACCAGCAGAAGGCTTACAGAAGGCTGTTTAGCCATTAGTCTGAAGGATGTTTGCTTTTTGTTGATGTAAAGAAGTAATTAGTCAGAAGTAATAAGGCATCTTTTCTTATGGCAGAGTAATTAAGTGATCAGAAAAATCACACAGACTGCTGGGGCAGCAGGGGTTGGTTTGTCCGTGATGTGCAGCTGTGGTATAAAATTTGCTTTCTCCTTTCAATTCTGTGTTTCCAATTAATTTAATCAGAGGGGGAAGGATGTTGATGAGTCAGTGAATAATTGTCACCAATGATGTATTTTCCACGGAGGGAATAAAGACATGGTTTCCGTGGCTGTTCTCCTCCGTGCTCTGATGTTACAGCTTATGCTGACTGTAGATGGCCTCAGGAGAATACGGCTCAGTGCACCTGCTTGTGCCAGCTCAATCCTTGCAGGAGGTCTGGAACCATGTGGAGAAAGCCCTAAGCAGCCGGATCTGATTGCAGAGCTGGCCCTGCTTAGGGCAGGGGGTTGGACCGGGGTCCTCACTGAGGAGCCTTCTACCTGTGTTACCTGTGGTGCTGTGACTCCTGCTCTGCACCCTTCCATACCTGATCACACAGAATAAGGTTCTGTTGATTTGTTTGGTTTTCTTTTTTTTCCAGTCAGGAGCAAACTGCAAAATGTATCTTGAATATTGTGTCAAAAGGTGCAAACATTGCAATGACAACAAATAGACACACTCACAAAAGCTTGGTTTTCCATAGCAAATGGCAGGAACATACATTTACTGTAGGGGTGGGACAGCTCAGGAGGCTGTAAGTCACCTTCTCCTGATTCTCTCACCCCGGTGAGAAGTGTTTGGTGCAGGTGTAGACACATTTCCTGGCATGCCTCTGGTCTACTAAACACGGTATATGGCAGAAGTGTCTGTTTGCCACTGGGTTTTTGCTGCAAAAGCATCACTGGACTTTTCCTCAAACTGTGTCTGAATATATAAAATCATGTTTTGTACTCACCTGTCTTCTCCCAGTTGATGAAAAGTACTTGAGGAAATAAGAGAAATCTCCCCTTAACACATTGGAGTTAAAGCTAGAACCCTGCCTTCTCACAGAGCCCAGTCAGTGTTCAAGGTCAGCTTCCTACTCAGAAAGCACCTACTCTGAAGAAGGGATCTCTTGGGAAAGGCTGACTGCAAGGGGCAGTGGAAGATAGGGTATGCCTAAGGGCCCCTACAGGTGTGCCCAGCACCCTGCCTCAAACAGCACTCACAGAGTATGGGCTTGGTGGCTTTACAGTGACTACTGCTCCAGGAGGCTGTCCAGTGCGCTCTTGAAGCCAGGCAAGCTTTCTGCATCCAGACACCCTTTGGCAAGGAGTCTCAAAGGTCTGGTATCCAGACAGGGATGTACCGCTTTTACTCATTCTGAATCTTGATCCCCCTAGTTTCATTTGACTCCTCTAACTTTTTATGTTGGAGGAAACTCAAGAGTCAATCTCTATCTACTTTCTCCACATCATCTCTGACTTTAGAAACCTCTGTCATGTTCCTCGTAGTCAGCTTTTTTTCCCAATCTGAGCCCTTTCAGGTACTCAAAGAGCCATTAATCCATCTCATTGAGTCTACAGGACTTCCTTCCTTCCCCAGAAGATAATAGAAAGTATGAAGGTACAACAGAGAAAAGAAGTCGAAATTAAACATCTTGAATATGTTGCCAGCAAGTCTGACAGGGATTGCTAGAACAGTTAAATTTTGCAGCGCTCCACATCTCTCTAGGGGATGACAATAAAAGGCACAGAGAGGAAATGACATGAAAATGAAGTATGGTATTTGGAGCAGTTCCTACAGCAGTGGCATCTCTTGCAGCAAGCTAATGCTTGCTGCTTCAGGTAGGATTGTTTTCAGCTTGTAATATTACCAGACTAATCCAAAACCTTCAGGAAGTCACTGAAGTAGTGGATGGAGAAGAGTCAGGGCATCAAGCAGAAAGCAGCACACAACTAGGAGAGCACACACACAAGCAGTGAAGAGTAGCTCCTGTATGCCAGCTTGTTGTGCACTTCATCGCACAAGATCTGACATCCTTCCCGCTGTTTTGGCTTGAAAGCTCTGTGCTACCAAGAGCCAACCGTCCCTGTGTGACACAGAGTAAGACTGAGGGAAGCTTCCTCCTCCAGTTCCTCTTGCAATTCCATGCAGTTTGGAGAGGTCGTTTTTGAGTGCTGTGACAGACTCTTGCTGGAGAGGTGGATCCTTATGTCACACCTATGCAATTAGCTGGTGACCCAGACGCAATCACACATTGTTACAACAGCCAAGTAATCTGCTCTTGGGGAAAAAAATGTCTGAAATGAAATAGGCAACCCGAGGAAATAAGGAATAATTAGAAAGGGAGTATTAAAAAAAAGAAGAAGAGGGCCTGGAATTAATTAATGTTGCACAAACCGGATCAAAGCCAGAAACTGTGATTCATAAAGCTGCAGAGAGGCATGAATAGAATATAAAGTATATGCTACACTGCTTATGAAAGGAGAGAAGGCTCCGAATCAACATCTGGTGTGCCTGGAGTGTGATGAGGAAGAAGCCAAGCACTCCTCCACACCCAAGGGCCGGCAGACAGATGTCCTGGATGAGCCTTTGCACTCACTGCATCTACAAGAATTTCTCTGGTACCACCTTGCACCAGATGCTGTCCTGCTTCTCCAGCCTCTGGGGTCCCCAGCCTTAGCACACAGGGTCACAAGACTTTTGCCTGTGGCCATGGTATTTGGGAGACAAAGGGAGCTCCACAGCACAGGACAGAGACACAGGTTGCTCTGGATCACCTGTTGCCAGTGCCAGAGTAGACTATGGTGCTGCATTTCAAATCTACTCATCCAGCAACTTCCCTTTCAATTCATAGAGAAAATGCCTATTGCTTTGCACAGCCATTGCTGTTTGGGTTTCCTCCAGTGAAACTCAGTAAGCCCTGAGGCTCTCCTGAAGCACAGGGCCAGCCCTGCGTGGTTTCCCCAGGATTCAGAAGGCTTTGCCCTGCTTAGCCAAGGCAACTCACAGCTGTGGTGGGTTGCCCCTGGCTGGAAACCAGGTGCCCACCAAATCTGCCCTATTGTTCCCCTCTGCTGAACAGGGGAGAGGAAGAACAATGAAAGGCTTGTGTGTTAAGATAAGGACAGGGAGAGATCAGTTACCAGTTACAGTCATGGGCAAAACAGACTTGGCTTGAGGAAAACAGTTTAATTTATTACCAGTCAAATCAGAGTAGGATAATGAGAAATAACACCAAATATATATATCCATAAAAGAACATTCCCCCACCTTTCCAGGCTCAACTTCACTCCTAAATTCTCTGCCTTCCCCCCAGTGGTGCAGAGAACAAGGGATTGCAGTCAGTTCATCACATATTATCTCAGCTACTTCTTCCTCCTCAGATGAGAAATGCTGCTCCCCTGTTAACCTCCATGGGCTGCAGGCAGACATCTGCTCCCCTGTTGACTTCCATAGGCTGCAGGTAGATATCTGCTCCACCACAGATCTTTATGGGTTGCAGGCACAGAGTCGGCCTCATCGTGGTCTGTACCATGGGCTGCAGGGGAATCTCTGCTCTGGTGCCTCCTCTCCTCCTTCTGCACTGACCTGGGTGTATCCAGGGAAGTTTCTCTTACATTCTCACCCCTCTCTCTGGCCGCACTGAGCAGTAACTTTTCCCCTTTCTTAAATCTGCTGTCCCAGAGGTGCTACCACTGTCACTGATGGGCTCAGCCTTCGTCAGTGGCAGGTCCATACGGGTGCACTGGCGTTGGCTCTGTCAGACAGAGGAGAAGCTTCTGGCAGCTTGTTACAGCAGCCACCCCTGTAGAAGCCCTACTACCAAAACCTTGTCACGCACGCCCAGCACAGCAGTACAGCACACCTGGTCCTCCAGGGTGGAGTTTCAGCTCAGATTTCTCTACCGTGCCCATCATTCTCCAAGTGTTTTGTGATGGACAGCGTAAGAGCAGCTGACCTGGTAGTCGGTGACTGCGCAGGAAGCCATGACCTGCTTGCTGGAGCGACCCGTGCAGTTGGGTCCCAGTGACCACAGTGTGAGCCTCCTCCGTCGCCGGTGCTCGGGGCTGTCTGAGAAGCAGTGAGCTTTCCGCACGTGGCCAGAGCCCCAGCCGGCAGCAGCGCGCTGGCCCCGGGACTGCGCGGGGCAGAGCAGAGCCTGGAGCGGCGCTCCTGCAAGGGCCCGCCCGCTGCTTCCCCAAGGCGACCCCCTGCGCTGCCAGGAACCCCGGTGCCGCCCTGTGAGGGGGCGCAAAGAAGGAGGGTACCGGTACCCAACATCTCCTCGTCTTTCCTCCTCCCGAGCGCCGGCGCGGGCCGAGGTCCCGTTCCACGCTGTGGCCAGCGGGGGTCACTCTCCTCCTGCAGAAGCCCTCGCTCTCAGCTTCCCTCCGGCCCTGCCGAGCCGCTCGTTCAAAACCCTGGGAATTTCCGCTTTCGGGAAACAAATAATGAGAAAATAAAGGAAAAGGCAGGCGTGCTCCACAGGCAGCCCAGCACCATCCTCTTTGCCCGCATTACACAAGGCGTGCCGCGCAGTTGCATTGATCCTATCGATCTTGTGCAGGGTGCTCCCTGGTCGATGAGAATCTGCCCCTGTGGAGGAGGCAGGCTCTCCCTCAAGCTTGTCTACCATTTGGTACTAAGTCTTCAAAGAAACCAAAGGATCCCATCAAGGATTTAAAAAGAAGGATCAGAATGAAGAAACACCTTTTAACAGGCAAAAATATTGAAGATGGCCACCTACTCACCTCCATCGTGAGGCCTGTGCCAGTGCTTTTAGATGCAAATACTGCATAAAGAGAAACAGATTTTGTACCTGCAAATTTTGGAAGTGGCATGTATGGCCCATCATCCCCTACTGCTGTTCCAGGATCTGCAAGGTGGCGTGGGAGGTAGCAGCCGTTCTCCAAGACCATTGACAGGTTTACGCTGAGAGTCTTCCTGACATGCCCTGGCTGGGTAGGTCAAGAAGAGAGCCTACCGTCACTGAAGTTTGCTTTGAGAACTGCAGAACTGTGCTTAAAAGGGGCAAGTGATGAGCATTAAAGGATTCTCTTTGATACTAGAGAGTTTTGGGGAAAGCCTTACTGCTGGACAAGGCAGAGTGATGTAGAAACAAGCTTTGATACAAATGCAGTTCAGAACCTACTTCATCCTCTTCCATAAGTTCCTAATGCAGCATTAAAAAAAGCCCTTTAGATCTCCAGTAAGAAACTAAAAGGCTCAACTAGAGGAAGAGTATCATCTTTCTTTGAGGTCACTGCAATAGCAGGCTATTAGTTGAATTATATACTGTAATACTCTGGGAAAAAGGAGATAAAGACAGCAAAAAAAGAAACTTTTAAAGATAAGAAAATCCAATCCTCTGCCCCCTCAAAACCTCATGAAGCATGAGAAAATGAGCAGCTGGTAATGAAACGATTTTTAAATGACCCTTCTTTCTCTGCCTCCCATTTAAAAAGTAAAGAAAGAGCTGTTAGAAGTAAAATAAAGCTGAGTGCTGGGATGAAAATGACACATTTGCACAGCAAACACATTCTGATTAAAAAAGTAGCTTGGTCTGGGAGGATTCACCACAGCGTGGTGCAGACAAGCTGGAGCTGTGGGGCTCACCTCTGCATTACCCCAGGGACCTGCAAAAACAGATTCCAAGGCGATGCAGGGAAAAGGCTCTAGCAGTGTGCTGTGATTGACTTTATTTCTGTAGATGACACCAGAAAATGTTTCAGGATGTTGAGGCAAAAGCAGGGGTTGGAAGGTCCTAAACACACATGTGGAGACTTAAGATCAGGTGAGGGTGAGGGAGGGGCAGTGAGACAATGTAGTTGGGAACTAAAAAGAGTAATGAAGAGAGAATCTCTGGGTTATGGGGAGCAATGTACTGCAGTCTTATTCAGTTGTGGGATAGTTACTGCAGGAGAAGACTGTTTTATTTATGATATTTAGGCTGAATAGCTTGAACCTGCAGAGTGCTGCCCTGATCTGCAGGTAGGGCTGCGAGACATAGCAGCACAGGCATCCCCCCACACACAGGCTGTCTCTGCTGGCAAGGGGGCTCAGCCGCTCCAGAGGGGTTCTCCATCTTTCTGTTTGCTGTGTCAGGTTTTCACATCTTGCCCTTGCATTAGGCTGAGGTCTGCAGCACAGGGCGAGGTCTCTGCTTGTTCTGTGGTTGAAAATCCACAGGGATGCTGCTGCTTTCACCTGGTTGGTTTTATGACTGGGCTTTAAGCAAAAACCATATTGTGCTACCACCTGGGTGACAGTTCCCTTCCTCTACACCTATATCTGCCTTTTAAGACTCTGCACATTTTTAAGTGCTGCCTCATGGCTCTACGCTAACATATAAGTATGAAATATACAGCATCAGTAGGAAAACAATGTGCTTAGCATGAATCAGAGGAATTAATGCTCTGCAAAACTATTGTCCTGAGTACTTCCTCAGTCCACAAAGATGTCCTGTCCTTGGGGAGACTGATACTGTGGCATGAGGAAGAAACTTGCATAAATAAAAGCACTTAGATCCCAAACATGCACAAATTTAGAGTCCTATTGTGACATAGTCAAGTAATCCCCACAGCTGTGCGTAAAAACATACAGTATCATTATGCAATGTTGATCTCTGGCTGGTCCTATCACCATGTCACCTGGAGTGACAAAATGGATCTGTTTGTGGGAAGCATAGTATATAGATAAAGCTTTCTCTTGGATCCTTGCTCTCTGGTCCTGAAAACAATGAAATCATGAAGAAAGGAGGAAGTACCGTCCCAGAATTTAACTATCTATCTTGTGTTTACAGACAGGAAAGGGCTTCTTTCCAGTTTCGCGAGGAACAGGAGTTATTTGGGGTTAACAACAATTTCACAAACTTGAAGGCCATATCAGCCGACCTGTGATGTCTGGTTTTGATGGTGCATTTCCTTCCTACAGCTCCTCCCTCCATCAATGTCCTAGCAACTAGAGCCAGTCTCACTTGCAGGCTCTCAATAGAACATTCTTGAGACAATGTATGCAGTATGTGTTTCTGAAAACTACTGATGTTAGACATGCGAAGTGACGATGCTGCTTTGCTAATAAAGTTAAATTCAACTGAATTTGAGCCTGAAGGGACTGTTAATGCAGCACAGTGTAAGGACAAGACAGAAATGCTGACAAAACAATTCTGAACATGTGTAAATACCTCTTGAGCTCAGGGGCTAGATGATAAAACCCCATACAACCATTTTCGGTGGCAGCTCTCTGTTGTTTTGGTGACAGTGGAAGAGGCCTTCCAGGATCAGCAATGGTGATTAGGGTGATGAGGAGGTTTTACATTAGTTGCTTTCAGCTGGGGCTCCTGAAGCAAAGTTCAGGCTGCTTCCCTGGGCACGTTCCCACTCTCCCAGTTGATGCTGTTCCCATCTGGTGCAATGGTGACACCATTGACTGGGACATCCTAGCCTATTGCAGTGTGAAAACTGCTGTCACAGCATCGTGATGAGAGCTGGAAAACACTATTAAAAGTCAGAAGGCTCAGTATATCCCTGACACACCCAGTTTAAAGAGAAGTACATCAGAATCAAATCACACTGGTAGCTCAATTTGCTCAGGCATACTCGTGGCTGGGGAAAGTTCTTCCCACTGTAACTTCTTCACAGAGAGCATAGATTTATCATGTTCAAGCGAGATGGTGTTCACCTGCCTGGGGCTGTTTTGGACGCTCTAATGTGCAAGTCTCTTCAATGAAGAGAGAAAACAGGTTTTACTTTTCTCCTTTAAAGACAAAACACAGAAAGAGATGCATTATAATTTGTGTGAGACTATTTCCAACAGATGCACCTTTTCTTCAGTGTGGTAGGAATTCCAGTCTTTTGTTTTGTTGGTACTTATGGAAATTACTGATTCCTCATAACACAGATTTGTCTTTCCTGATCCTAGTTGTAACATTCTCTTCTTGCAGAGGAACATCAGCAGACACGAAGGGACTAGCTATGGCTCAGTTTGCGTTACTGAATGAATGTGGCTCAGTCCGTGGTGACGTGATACGCTCTGAAGTTCTGAGGAAGTTTTGTTATGCCTTCAGATAAAATGGGACCTGGATTGTATTTGTTTCCTATATGCTTATTAAAGAGGCATGGATGTACCTACTTGACAGTAAGCTCTGCACCCTTTGAATATCACTCTCCCCTGCTAAGGGAGGTGGTTCCACATCAGTTCTCCTGGTGGCACCATGGCTCTGTGGGTTGCTAATGAAACAGGAACAAAGGCAAAAAAGTCTTATTATCACAGTGGTGATGGTGCAGGAACTATTGAATGTTGAGCACAAAGCCCTGCAGCTTTCAGCACATCATACCCTGCCTCCATGCAGCTCGTCATCTTACATTAGTCGTTTTCATCTGGCTGTTTTAGCTGTGCTGTGGCATTGCACTAGTATTAAGCTAGGATGACGAGACTTTCAGTTTTCATTTATGAAAGTTTCAGGAGAACTATTGGTGACTGCTGGCTGTGGTGTTTGACAATAGATTTCATAGTCAAATGTCAGGCATTCATCTCTGAAAAGCTTGCCTTCAAATGATAAACATGAACAACCTATAAAAAAACCCCTTTTTCTTTCTTTTCCTTTTCCATTTTAACTCTGGACTTTGATTTAATTTCAAAACATGTAAGAAAAGACCCTACATAGCCCTAATGGACTCCACAACAAAATCTCTTTTGAGAACAGGTTAATCAATGCTTTGCTTTTGTTCACTATAAAAATCCTGTTTAACTTGAAAGCTGCTATACTAGGTCGGTCAGAATCAGATGTGGAGTAGAGCACTCAGTGCATGTTTGCATTAGTGTTTTAGCTGGCTCTGGGGCATGCTTTCCAAGCCAACATCTCGATCACCCCAACTGACCCAGCCTTGGATCTCATCTCAGGGAGATGTTGGTGCCAGTGACCTGGCACCCTTTTGGATTAAGTGGAAGTAGAGGATCTGCTCCAGGAGCACACATGCCATGCACTCCGGCCTAGAATGGGGACATGAGGGTCTGAACCAATGACTCCAGCACGCAGCTGCTGAGACCTCCAGGACTTGCTGTGCATGCAGGCACTAACAGAGGCTCAGGAAACACCAGTCACACAGCACTCTGAAGTGCTTCTTGGGCAGTAGAAATCCAAATAGGCCTTCAGGTTTGTCATGAGCCCCCTGCACTATGGAGGAGGAGGGATGGGAAGGGTGCCATGCCCCTGAGGCCAGACCATGCCCTCCCTTGACTCTGCTGCATCCCTGGGCCTCAGTGGTGAGCTCTAGGTGCCCACATCACCTCCAGGCTCTGCTCACAGGGGAATGGCTGAAGCCTCTTTTTGACAGTGGGGCACCATGCCTGCTGCTTCAGTTAGGTGATGTGGCCAGGGTTCATTTATTATTACCACAGTTCAGCTAGGTAAACCAGGATGGCTTCCCACAAGCATTTACGAGCACATTGAGCAGAACATTTCCTGAAGGCAGTAATTCTATTTCCAGAGATCTAGGTTTCTCTCTGTGCCTGGGTGTATAGGCAACATCTGTCTCGCACTGGAAAAGCATCTCATTAACCGAATTAGCAAAATAGCTATCACATCATTTGATCCTGCTGATAGGTTCTGTACTGCCTCTGAAGTTCAGAGAGAGGACTGCCTGAACGGATACAGCAGGTGAAGCCTGTGGGAATGTCGAAATGATCACTCAAAAAAATGTCATAGCCAATACACTTAGGGGACAGCAGCTACCTAATAAGTGAGAAAGCTGTTCAATTAAAACTATAACAAATGCAAAGATTACAGCACTTTTCCACCAGGAATTCAGCTTTGTACATTCTGAACACTTCTGTCTCAATCCAGAAAAGCCCCTAAGCACGTACTTAAACACAGCGTTATTGATCTTGCAAGGATCACTTGCCAGCTTAAAGGTAAGCATATGCATGAGCACATTAGAAATTCAGCTCGCAACTGTGACTCACAAGCTACTCTGAAGCAATGCCTGACCACAACAGAGGGCCAAATCACAGATCAACCAAGACAGATTATTTTCCAGCAGAATAGGGAAAAAGGAGGTTTCTTAAAGAACGAAGGAAGGAGCTGGATGTTTCTTAATCACTACAGGCATAAATGGAAGAAAAATTGCTAATCAGGAATCTATTGATAACCACACAATTCACAATCATTCTACCTGCCTTGTGTGGATCTACACTGTTGCTTTTTAGACAGTGTAAGGAGAAAAACCTAACTGCTGGGAATTTGGAAAAGAAATGTAGGCATGCCATCTGAAGGAGGTTTGGATACGATGAAGTGCAATCTGAGGATTTGCTTCGAATGTTTATTGTAAGCATCTTTTTAATTCTTTCTATTTTTCTTTTTTCTCTTAAAATGAACCTCTTAAATCTGCTATCAAATATTAGTCCCACAGATAGGGCAAGTGTAGCTTGAATGTAGCTAAGATGACTCTCACACAGACCTGGGCCCTGACCTGTCTTTGAGGTCTTGTGTATAGGACCTGCAGTACTTCAAAGGCTGATGTTCTGCTACTTTCAAGGCATGTAAGGAAGCTGGAATGGACAGCCAAGTGACCACTGTGAAATTTCCACCTTCTGAAAGTATATTTGTGCTTTGCTCTAACTCAGGTTACTGCACACAGTAACACCTCACAGCTCTCTTTTCAATCAAGAGATCTTTATTTTCACTGCGAGGAAAAGAAGTGCCAAGATTGCCATTTCCAGATGGACACTGAAGAAAAGAAAATGTGGGACACACAGATATTTTCTCTGGCAGACCAGAGATTTAGTTTTGAATTGTATATATATATCCCAGATTTGATAAATCTCAGCCAGAATCCTTTCCATAGCAACCTTTCCATTCAGCAATAAGACAATGCAGATCTGCATGCTTGTGTACAGTGTTGTTAGCACAAAATAAAATGGGTATCTCTAAAGGAGGACCTCCCTCAGAGGATGAACCTGAGGAGCACCTGACTTTATGTGGCATGGCCAAATGGGGCACTGGATGTGCTGCATAAACCCTATGCCTATTGCAAAACAAATTTGAACTTCTGCTTGTGGATTGCTACCACGGTATGGGCTGCTGTCCTGGTACAGGAATCCATGGGTGGTAAAGGAATTGCTGCAGTGGCTTCACCAGTGGTCCAGCCCTATATCTGCATCTCAGCCCCATTCAAGCTCATGGAGGCCGTGCTTTGCATCAGGCTGTGTTTTTCTGTATCATCTGCTCTGATACTCTCCAGTTCCAGCCCTTTGCAGAGGAGCCATCCCCGTGCCAGAAGATGCTATGAGAAACCAACGCCATACCCTTACCTCCAGGGAGGCAGGACTGCCTCACTGATTTAAAAACTCATCTCTCAATGTAATTGACCTCTTCTGAGGAGAAAGGGGGAAAAAAGGACATTATTCCTGTGTAAAACTTCCTTTCTCTCTGCTTGTGCAGCCCACTGTTAAGGGCTTCAATGAAACCTGAGGTGTCTTTGTAATGAAATAATTCCCTGAAGAAATAATGTGAAATTTGAACCTCTGATTTTCAATGGCTATAGGAAAAAAACATGTGAGAAGAGAGGAACTTTCCTTAAGGCGTATGGAGACATGCATGGGTAGCTGATCTCATTTAGAAACTTGGAGCCCCCAAACCCCTTGTGTTCACCAGTGACTTTGAAAGTGATTTGGTCTATAATAGCATTAAGAACTGCCAAGAGAAATCAAGTGCTTATTGTTAGTGCTGCAAGTGCAGAAAGGGAACATATTCCTTTCCTTTTGTCTTGCAAATATAAACACACAGAGAAATGATGGTCCCTGACCCAGGGAACAGACCATCATGGTACAAGAGCATAGTTAGAAAAGGTTCTCTGCATATGCCCCAGTCCAGACAGACAGAGGGAAACAGAGGCGCAAGCAGATGCAATAACTTTCTCTGTGTCACTCAGCAGAGCCCTTGGTAAGGTCCATGTGTCCTGACTCCCCACAAAATAGCATGCCAAAAAGAGGGATTTTTCTTGGCACAAACCACAATGACATCAAAGACTTTGAACTAATTTGTTTTTTGTCAACTAGATAAAGATATTAGGTTAATGCCTTTTGTCCCTCAACTGAACGTTTTAGTCAGTGAACGGAATTAATTGTGTTGACATAATGGATTTATTGTTTCAACAAAATGCCTGTCTGTTTTCACTCAGTGGATAAGGGATTTGACAAAACTAATGCTGATATCAAGGGATTCTTATATAGCTGAATTATCAACCTGATAAATGCCACTAGTGTAAAAGAGAAAAAAAGGCTCTATAGCCCCGAGACATTAGTGCTTATAAGAAGTACATAAAAAATGCATTACTTTTACTCTTTGCATGGCTTTTTGTGGTGAGCAAGGTGCTGCTGATACAGACCATATGCTTCCACACACCCCTACTTGCAAAGGTGAAAGCCCTCTTCCCAGAAACCTGTAAGACCTGCCTACAGTCAGGATTTGTGAGTGAGGAAAGCACTCAGCAGGGAGGGAAAGGCTGTGGATGTCATCTGCCTAGACTTTTGTAGAGTCTTTGACACCATTTCCCACAGAATTCTTTTGGAGAAACTGTCTGCTCATGGCTTGGACAGGCATATTCTTGGCTGGGTAAAAAGCTGACTGGATGACCGAGCCCAAAGAGTGGTGGTAAATGAAGGTAAATCCAGTTGGCAAACAGTCACAAGTTGTGTTCCCCAGGGCTCAGTACTGGGGCCAGCTCTGTTTGATATCTTCATCAATGATCAGGGCAAGATCAGTTGCTCTGCTGGAGGGTTGGAAGGCTCTGCAGAGGGATCTGAACTGACTGAAGGGCCATGGCCAGTGGTACGAGGTTCCATAAGGCAAAGTGCTGGCTTCTGAACTTGGGCCACAACAAACTTGTGCAATGCTAGAGGCTTGGGGAAGAGTGGCTGGAAAGCTGCCTGGTGGAAGAGGACCTGGGGGGGCTGATTGACATCCACCTTTCTGCACATCCCTGGGAGTGAAGGAAGGAGCTGGAGCAATGAACACTGGTGGTACTGAATAGCCTGCAAAATCCATCTGAGAAACACAGTGTTTGCAATGCAGAGGGTTTCTGTGAAGTCAGGACATGAAACTTGCTTATACAGAAGTCAGCCAAATTTTTTGTCTGCCTGTGCAAGCTGATTTGTATCTGCGTCAACAAATGAAAAATGCTTTTGTCCCTTCAGTGCTGGGATGCCGCCTTTCAGACAGCACTCCCCAGTAAGAACTGACAGCTTTATGTTTAGGAAGAACTATCAAGAAGACAATGAATTGCATTCATGTGCTAAGCAATGTAGGGCATATCCTGTCCGTGACAACCTTGCTCTGCACTGAACTCTGCTGCCTCTGTTCTGGGCTTCTGTCAGCTTGGGGCACGGAGTGGAACCAGGCTGGAGGGAGGGGTTGGTGATATGGAGCATCGAGGAACTCAAAGACAAGGGAAAAAAAAAGAGATGAAAAGGTCAGAAAAAGAGAGAGAGGTAAGAATGAGAGAGACAAAGGAAAAAGGGTAAAGAAAAAAGATGAAGAGATAAGAAAGAGGGAAAGCCATTGTCATCTGATTTCTTTGTACAAACCATAGATCCTTTTAGGTTAGAAAAGACCTTTAGGATTGAGTCCAGCTGTTATTCTAGCACTGCCAAAGCCACCACTAAATCATGTCCCTAAGTGTTACGTCTACACATTTTTTAAAACCTAGGTTAATGTCTCAAAATGATTAAATGAGGGTTTTGGGTTTTTTTATGTTTAAAACCAGTTAGAACTCATCTTCTTCTAAAGGAGATCGGGTAGTGCAGAATAGTTTTCCTGTAGTCCTTGTACCCTTCATGTATGTATAAAATTAGTAGGTGCAGCTGAGGACACACGTACAGGCCACGTACCTGCTGCCAGTGATTCCTGAGCTAGCATAGAGCAGGCATTGAGGAACGATATCACTTCTGGAGAGGGTGTTGCATTGAAGCTGACAAAGCCAGTGCAGTAGGTGTATTGTCTCAGAAGCAGCACATTCAAAGCAGAAACAGTCATTGCATACGCAAGGAGGTAAGCAGTATGTAATGAATGAGATGTGTAGTGAAGGTATAAGGGAGCTAGTGAAGGAAAGGTCAGAGTGGGTGGGTGACCGGGAAATAACACTAGCCAAAAAGAGCATGCATGTTTGGATGCACGGAAGGATGGGAGATCCAGAAATTGTGTGAAACGGAAAAGGTTTCTTTCTGGAGAAGGACTGGGTTTCTGTTTCTGACTAGAGCAACAGTGCTCCAGCCCTGCAATAGTCTGGTCAGCTGCCATGTAGACAGATGAGGCTGACTACAGACTGCCCTGCATTACCCAAATGTTTGTTGGGAAGACTCCTCTTACCTTTGCTGCTGGTTTACATTGCCACAACACACTGCCTTGTTAATTTGAAAATATACAGAAAGCACACTGGATAATTGCAGCAGCAAAGCTCATTTTTGCAGCCAGAAATGAGCAGTGGAAACTCCTGTTTCTTCCTCTGTACTGGCCATCTTTATTCCTGACTATTTCTTTCAAGATGAACCATACATGCATGAATGGTGTTCTCTTTCTTTTCCAGGCAGAGGCACTCTTGCTATCACCCTGGGGAAGGAAAGTGTCAAAAGTAAACATAGCCCATTTACTAATCTGTCCTTCAGAAGAAAACACACTCAGCTCTGGTGCTGACTTACTGGTGGTAAGTATTGCTGCAGGAACACAGCCATGCAGTGCCAGGGATTTGATAACAGGCAGTGAAGGGTTTCTGTGAAGAGAAATAATTACAGCAGCTGACAGAATGAAGGAAATTAAGTCAAAGTAACTGCACGTAGATGAAGAGCTCTTCCTCTTAACCCACAAAAAGAGCCTGCAAATAGTTTTGGCGGAAACTGAAAAAAAACCAGGAATATAGAATTTTCTTTTTCCTTAAAAAGAGAGTCCTTTTGGTATGAGGCCATACAGTGACTTGGTGTACACAATGCTATTCCTCAGCAGAAAGGATTAGATCAAAGATATCACAAAGTTGTTCCCATTTCTGTAGATAGGAGAAAAGGGCTTAACCCTTCCTCAAGTTAAAAAAAGAAGTATTTTCTGTTCCTGCACGTTTTTTCTCTGTAATTTATGCTGAGATGAAGTGGCACAGAGCACTGAAAGTCTCTCCTAAGCACCCCACATGATTTCTTGAACTGCCCAAAGGGCAGAAAAACGAGGTAGTAAAACTAAAACTAAACATGACAAAACGATTTTGGGGAATTTCATCCTCCTGAACAAGACAAGATTAGTTTGTCTAACTAAAAAACCTGAGACCATTGGATTCAGAGATTATTTTGTATGCTTCTATATGGAAAAAAGTGGGGGGGCCAACTTTCATGACCTTCATTTATTTTGTTACGTAAAGCATAACCTTCCTTACCCAATGCTTGTTTTGGGTTTATGGGGTTTCTCTGCTTTGGAATTGGCTGTGTTTGTTGTGACAGGCAGCTGAAGTGATCCAGTAGTTGCCAGTGAGCTGCTGTAGTCCTTTAAAACAATTTGCAGCACTTTCCCCAGAGCCTCCATGGCTTTTAATATACCAGTTTGACTTCCTCTTTTGTGTGGCTTCAGTTGTGCAGAAATCACACAGGAGGGAATGTGCCTTACACAGATCACCCTGAGCTTGTGGAGTGCTTTAGTGAGGGAAACCTGCCCAGCATGGCCCAGGAAGGGATGTTCGCTGGCACTGAGTCCCACTTGGCACCAGCTAGCCCTGACTGGGCAAGGTCAGAGACAGAAACACCATCAAGCTGACTTTGAGGGGAAACATGGTTAGATTCAGGCACTTGGAAAATTAACATTATAGCTGAGCCTCGATGGGAGAGCTGGGCTGATGTAAGCAGGGTGGAGGCTAGATCAAGGTGGGCACCCTTCTGGTTCCCCTGTGTCTTACAGGGCCTTGGGGAGGATTCTGGGTTGGCCAGGAGTAAAGGGCTTTGCTGTTCCCTGGTTAATTTGGGATTGCACAGGCGACTGAACTTTTGAGACATTGCATTATGTTTATTTGCTTCCTCTCCTTTTCCTCAAATGTAAGGTAGTTTTCCTGTCAAAACCTCTTAGTGCCCATGAGAGAGGGGGAAAATCATGCCTGCTAAGGTGACAGGACAGATTTATTTTCATTTACTGGAGCCAGAAACAGACCAAGTGTGATAAAAGCTACCTGTTCTTTTTCACATTATAACGGATTTGGAGCATGCATATGGTCAGTTCACCCATCTCAATGCATCTACAGGAAGGGAACTTCTGGTTGAGGGAGCAATAATTTCAGCCATTCGCATTGGATCAGCAGCTGCATAAGCCCCATACACAGATTTCATAGCACTGAGAAACTGCACCTGAGAAATCAGACTCTCTTGGAAGTATTGTCAGCAACATATCCTGAGGATACAAAATAAATCTAGTGGCATATCCAAAGTCACTAACCATACTTGAGACTTTACACCAGCAATGGTTTGGCTTCTTTAGATATTTTTTACATGTGTTTTTCCTGTCACTCTGTATTATCTTTATTGCACAATTTGTTGTCTTTATTGGTTTTTTTACGTGAGATCAGGAGAGAGAAACTGCCATAAGAACAACTGTAACTTTGGTGGAAAGGACGAGAGACTATCTTTGTATTCTGTATTTGTACAGTGCTGAGAAGATTGTGGTTCTGATACAGAAAAGAGGTTTTTAGCCACAGCTGCCACATAAATATGAGAGAGGTTTTCCCGTGAGCTGCAGAACTGATGAAATCTCTAGCTCCAGGAGCTAAGTTTCCTGTAGGTTTGTGTCCATAAGCCCTTTTCCTTGTGATAATAACTTCTCTTCCCTTCACATACTCTTATCCCACCACAAAGAGTAAGGAACAGCGTGTGCAGAGGTTAGGCAGGGACCCCGCTGCACCGATGGGCAGGTGAGGACATGCTGGCTCATCATCCATGCAGCCGCTGCCAGGTGGAGGACGACTCATCTCTGCCTGCCTTTCCCACAGTGCTGACAGTAATTTGGGTCTGTCTCCTTTGCCTGACATTCATTTTCATGAAACTTGTTAATTTTTTGTTGTAAATGTTTCTGTCAAATGTCACTGCAACTGGTCAAGAGCTTGTTAAGGGGGGGCTGGGGAAACTGTCAGGCAGATGGATGGATAGGCAGTTCAACCACATAACCTTATTTCCTTAGGGAACAGAGTACAGTGATAATGGACAGATGCCAATGTTAAGTACTTGCTGTTAATGTTTGGGTAGTGTGTGAGTAAGAATTCAGATTTTGGGGGAAATAGGATGGTATAAAATAATATGCCATCTGAGATACTATTCTTACACCTATGTGGTGGAATCCTTCAACTTTTTCTCTGTAAACAAGGAATAAAGACACTGCAGGACAAATACTCAGGAATATAATTTGTCACAGTAAGTTCTTTACTCAGGGATGAACAAAAGAAATGTGTAACACCGAATACATAGCAGAGTGTTAAATTCTGCCTTATGAGTTCTAAACTCTGCTCTCAATCATATTCTGAAGAACCGATTAACCTTGCTGAGGCGCTGAGTACAGAGAGAGTCCAATAAAGTTTCTTGCTTGTCAGCCAGAGATAGCAGAGAGGTGAACCGGAAAAGATTTACAAATGTTACTGATTTTGAATATTTTCCCAAAACATTTTCTGAAGCTCTTTACTGAGGAAGGTCAAAAAGTATCACTCAAAGCTTCCACTGTTTTCTAAAAACTTTGTAAATCCAACAAAATGTCACATCCAAACCATGAAGTGAATCAAACACCAACTGAATCAAAGGGAAAAATTCCAGAATCTTGTTAGATTTTGGAGTAGACGCTGTGTTCTGAGCGGAGATCCCATGAAAGAGGAAATAAATGCAGCCAGCCTCTTCTGACTAGTTATCCTCCGATCAGCAGAAGGAAAGGGAATTTTCCACTATGCTGGGATCATGCAAGAGCCTCAGTTTGCTCTTCTTTTTTTTTTAAGAAGAAAATAATTGTTTTCTGATTCACATATTTTATCAAGATTTCCATTGCTTTTTTTCCAGAAATAATAATCTTCTGCAAAAGTTGGGAATGTAAAGATTGCTGCTTTTGTAGATATCTGTAAATGATAATGGTGAGAAATAGCATTTGACAAAGCTGATTATGTTTTTTAACAAAAGTTTTTAAAAAAGGGGAAATCCCACAATGTTGTGAGTCTGCAAATTGCCTCTTCACCATATCATCTCAAAGAACATCCATTGAGAACGTCTCCATGAGAAGCTGATCAGGCTTCCTCATGTGTATGCCTGCCCTCTAGAAAGGCATGAATCACTGCTTCAAGCTGAGGCCATGAGGATGCTCTTTCAGCCTCTGCTGATCTGTACAGCATGGGAAGGGCCATCGAAGGCCAGGGGGCTCCCGAGTTCTTGAGCCAGTCAACCCGTGTTGATGCACTTCTCCAGGAAATCATATCTAGCCTCAGCTGAAATGTGAAGATTCATCAGGCATCATTGATTTTCACTATTGCTGTCCATACCCCTGCCCAAAAGGCTGTAAAATTAGAATTGAAAGAGGGAACAAGAGTGCTGTTAGGAGCTCGGTTCACTGCATTGTTTCCCTCTTGCAACACAGACTTAACAGAACAGTTCAAGAGACACAGCTAACACACACTGAAGCAGTTCCTGCTTTAGTTAAGGACAAATACAAAGATTTATCTCAGATCCTAACATAAAATATATGCTTTCTGTGCTTTTACATCAACATATTTATTGAGGGGTTCTTAAGAGAAAGTTTTAAGAGCTAAGGCTAAAATTTGCCTGATGAGCTCTGATTTAATAAGTGATGATGCATACTTTGATTTATTGTCCTTTTATATTTTCAGGATGAAACCTTTCCCCTAGCAGTCTGCTCTGGCCGCAATCTATATGTAACACAAAGAGTCGAGGCCTCTTGAAATGAACTTGGAGAGATACTGCAGCCTACTCATTCAGTTCCACCTTGTTGCTTAAAAATGCTAGCATGTGTATCATATCTATGTCTTAAATTCTCTTAAACTAAAATATTTTTTTAAAAACTTGCAGAGTTCCTGAATTCCAGATAGATTTTCCTTTACTGTCAAAAGGTGACTCGTTACAAAGGATTTTTCCATTTGTCTGCATAAACAATTTTGAAGGGTGTAGGGTCACTGGAATAATGGTTTTCTCTCGTAAGAGTAGGATCCTGATTGCATATGATGGTCCTTTTTTTAACCTTAATTAGGCTGTTCTATTCATTTGGCAGCAGGAAGTGATTGGATGGAGGTCGTCAAAATTTAAAAAGCATGGCTTTTATGGCTCTCACTAACAGTGAATGTACTGAAATGAATTTCTAGCATGATCTTTTACTCATTTAGAGGCAAAGACCTGCACAGGCAGAGTACAACACAGTTCACTGGATGAACTTCAACCCTGCCCAATCAAAGTTTTGGAAACAGCTTGAACTTCCTTTGTCAATATTGTTTACTGTGAGCAGAATGCTCTTGTCTTTTAGAGAGAGTATAAAATCTCCCAGAACTTATCACATACCAGTGGTATTAATCAACAGAAGGGAAAGTTCAGAGAGAGAAGGAGACTACTGAGTTGCAGAAAGATCCATGAATCGATAAAAATAAATCAAAACCCTTGCTCACCTTTTGGAGGTTCTAAAGTTTCTGTGCACCTACGCTTTACCGGTGGTCACTGGTGTGTTTAGGAGAAAGTTGACATAAGATCTGTGGCTGTTTAACATCTCTGTCTACCAGTGACTCACGAGTAAAGGCAGCCATTTAGGAAGAAGCTCAGGGTTTCTGAACCTCAGAGGGAGGATAATGCATCTGAACAGCTTGGATTATCACGCTGCTGGTTTTGTGTACATCAGTGACTATTGTGGTCCAGTGGGAACAGATGTGCAGTTGAAAACACTTGGTGCTGGGGACTTGATATCCGCACTATGTGCATATTGGAAGGGCTGTGTCAGATTAACTTGAGCATGGTCCCATGAACTGAATACTATTAGTGGCCAAGTACATTAGATGTAAACCTGGAGTGCGTCATAGTCTCACCCTTTATTAGGAAACATGTCCACAGATCCAAGTGTGTATACGTACTCTTTCCCTGAGGTTGACTGGGGTGCTTATGTGACTCACCCTGGATTGCGAATTCATTGACTGAGGCTGGGTCAGCCACTGCAGAATTGTTTCAGCAATGTCCTTTGATGGAGCTAGCCCATGGTTGGTCCTGTCTTAACAGTCTAGAACTGGGAGTTTCCTGAGTCATGGAAGAAGCTGCATTTACATCCCAATGGTAAGCTTGTCACAGGAGACAGGTCCTATAACAACAATTATTTTCTCAGCATAAAGAAAAGTGCGTATAACCAAGTAATGTGTCAGAGCAGCAGCCAAGCTCACAGCTGCAAGAGTGATATCTCAGTGGAAGAAGAGAAAGGATATAGGACAAGTAGCTGCATCAGCATGGTACCACTAGAATCTGCCATCTGCATCTAAAACCACAAGAAGCTGATGCTAAATTAACTTGCTGTTTTCACACTTGGCTGTGCTGTGTGGTGGCCTCTAATGCACTCTGTGTCTCAGTGCTACTTGTTACCATGCATAAACAAGCAGGAAAAAATGTACTACTGCAAAAAGCTGCCTTTTAAATATTACATGGCATTAAATTTCTTTAGAATGTCTTCCATGATCACAATACACTCATTAGGGTTTCTGTTTCTTTTCTTTTTAGGGAAGTTTGCATCTCTCAAATCTAATTTATTTTCCTTTATGTTATGGCTTTATGTTTTTGTAAAGCTGTGCAGCATAAAGAAAGTTCATGAAAATCTACATACACTTCTCTTTATAAAATAACAGGGCAGAGCAAATAACCATCATTAATGTCTCATGGAGAAAGCAACTTCAGAAACCCACAATCGTAATTTTTACTTGGCTGGTTCATAAGTGACTGTAACTGAGGCATGCCTTAAACAATACAAAATTTTAGGCCGGAGTTGTGATAAGTGGTAAAATCAGAGGTTCTTGCATACAAAGATTGTGTGCCACTCAGGGTCTGTGAGAAGCAGCAGTTCTTTGCAGGTATGAAGGAGTTGTTTGTATTTTTGCCATGTCCTTTGCCTCAATTTAACCTGAAACAAACAGTTGGCATCATTTTTAACATGTTTTGGCTTCATGCCATTAATGAACATCTGTATTAAATTTGCTTCCTGACAAGAAAAAAATCCAAACACAACCTTCCTCCAACCTAATTAAGACACAGTGCTATCGACTGTGAAAACCTAACAATCAAGGTCAGGGGCTTCAGAAGTCTTGCAAATGACAATGCACAATTTGATGAATTCAAATGTATTCAATGAAAAGGGTATTTCACATATGCTACATTAGGGCCATAAACTAAGCATACCACAAGCACAGATGAGTAGATGCATTACCAACGCAGCATCTACACACTTTAAACTGCGTAATACAAGTATTGTTATTCCCACTAGCAAAGCCTCTGTACAGCTCTAACAGAAACATATGTTTTGAGGAGAATGCAGTATGACGAGAAAGCAGCATAAACCCACCCATAATTCACAAACAAATTAGTTGCTTGGAACAGACAAAAGGATAGCAAGAAGTGGGGTCCATTTTGCTGAAGCTGTGTTAGGGTTTAACCTGCTGTGCTGCAAATTGAGATCATATGCGTTGGAAAAAATCTACGTTCGCTCCCTTTGCTTTCCTGAGTAAAGTGCAGGCTTTGTGCATGAGGGCATCCATGATTTGAAAGGCAGCTTATTGACAACAGATCAATCCTTCTGATCTGGGTTAGAAAATGAAAGGCAACTGACAAAACATCTCTCATACACACTTCCTAATATGGCAGCTCTTTCTATGCCCGTGTGATGCCGGCAGAAATTTCACAAATAAGATGCAAACAAGAAATGTAAAAGTAATTACCATAAGGAGGATCATCTCCTTGCTTTCCCCTGGGCTCTTGGCACTTGATAAACAGGTAAGAGCAGCTTATTTCTGTCCTAGCCTTAACCAGGTATTAAAGGCTCTGGATCAAGCTATGGGAGGGATGACTGCACAGGCAGGATATTTATTGCCTTTAGAGGAAAGCAAGGAAAGCAGATGGGTTGGTGGAGGAGGGGTGGACAAGGGATGCAGTGAACCAGTGCTAGTAAGATTCATGCTGATGCAGCTATAGCCCACCCTCAGAGCATGAGGGATGGGCACCTAGAGCTTCCCTTGCAAGGAAGTGACCACCTGGCCCCTCAGAAGTGGTGCAGAGGTATTCCAGGAAATACACTTATTAAAGCTGGGGTGTAACTTCTGCTGTTTACAGCCATCAGATGTTAATACACTACCCTCCCCCCCCAATAAATATTTCAAACTCTAAGTCATTACTAGATAGTTATGTAGTTAACAGAAATATGTGTATGGTAGTTTTCTTGCGCAAAATAGCATTTGTACATCAAAAATGTTTCATTATGTACATCTAAACTTGATTTAAGTGCTTTCCAGTGCAGATGCAGTGCAGGAAATCTTTGTGATATGCAGTCCCATCTGAAAACTGCCTAGATTTGTAGATACTTTTCATATAACTTTTTGCTCTTCTCTGCAAATAGTGCTCAGCAAAAAGGTTCAGCATCTGCATCTTTCAGTATCTGGAAGGTGTCCCAAAGATCTTCCAGTTCAGTCAGTTAAAATCTAAACTGTGAAAGTCACAAAGTGAGATTTAGAAAGTCAGCAGTCATGAAAACGCTAAGGGTGCAAATCCTTTATATGAGTTCTTAGGCAACTTCCTTCTGTAGTCATGTGTCTAGATGCTGTGCTGCTATTTATCCTTCTAGAAGAAACTTTGAAAGATAAAAAAACCTTTGAGAATCAGATTTAAGTATGTTTTAAACAGAAATAAATTAATTCATCAGCAATGATAGAACTACAAAGTTAAAATCTACCAAAGCCAGTATAACTGGGGTGTGATAACGTTCAGTAGATCATGAAGAATTATGCTTTAGAATATTCTTGTACACACTTTAAGTATGGGGAAAAGGGGATTTTTATACAGCAAATTCTCTCCCACCTGAGAATGTTATAGCTTGGCAAAGCTAAAGTAGATTTGCCTGCATTGCATAAAAACTCTTAAACTAATCCTTAGCCTAAATGGAAGCTTCTCTGTGGATAGCTAATGTAGGGTTTATGTAGTTTGCTCTGTAATCAATACAGTAAACAGTTCCTTGCGAAATCTTCAGTAAAATGTTGTGCTGGACGGTTTCATTAAGATGTAAGCTGTTTTGTGGGATTCATGAGATGCCAAATTAGGTTTGTATAGTACTGCCATTGACTTTCCAGGTATATTCTTAGAAAATAGACTTATGGTATATATATATATGTATGGGTGTGTATGTACGTAAATTAAAAAATATATTTTTATAAGTCAGTTTCTTTACTGTTTCTTCATGAAGACCTGTAGACCAAATGACATATTATGAGAATTGCCTGCTTACTGTCCTCATCTCTCCTATGGCACTCATGGAGCACAGTTCCCAATGGACTTAGCTGAGGCCTCAGCAGAGATGCCACAGAGATACTCAGGAGAGATACCAGTAGAGATAAATAATCATTTTCTTCTCAAATCTTACAGACAGTAATCCTCTGAGTGCACACCAGCAGATCTGCTTTTTCAGAAACGCCATTACTTTACTGTCTAGTGAAAGGTTTGTGATCTTTTCTGGTAGTGTTTCCCACTTAGCCAGCATTTTTTACTGGGTGTTTCATCTCTCCTCCAATTCATGCACCTGCCAACATGATGGGTTTCAGGCATGCAAACCAGTGCAGATCCTGATGATGTGTATGAAGGAATGCACTTTGTTTTGCTTCTGTGATTTTCAAACTCCTTTTATAAAGAGAGCAACTGAAGGGGAGGAACCCCTACAATAACCTGGCAAATCTCCTTATGCATGTAATTTGGCAGGGAGGGTGGCGGGTGGGCTGGGGGTAGGGAGAAAGACCTGATGTCTCTAGAACAGGAACTGAAACTAATACTGATTTCTAATACTAACTAGAAATACTGAAACTAATACTAATTTCTCAACCTCACATATATTTATTCAGTTTTCAGGGTACATGCACTTTGGGAGCAGTTTTTGGAAAGCCATTAGTCTCATTGTAGCAATAATATTTCAGTTTCCTGTTCATGCTCAACCAGAAAGCTTCAGTTATTTTTGTAAATCTATGGAAATCTGCTTTCTCAACATCATCTGCAGTGCAGTTACATTTTATTAATGAGTTGAGACAGAAGAACTGTACTGCCATATTGAAAGTGCGTTAAATGTTATGTGAGTAATAGGTCTTGTTTTTCTATAACTGTAATAGAAATAGGGCTTTTTCATTATTACTGCTTAAATATCACAAAACTGCATAATTATTTTTGTCTCCTCTGGATACTTAAGCATTATGTCAGCTTGGGTGCTGTGGGCAGAAATAAAGTAAAATGTGTTACTATTGGTGAATAATCCCTGGAAACACATTATATGAATTGAATTTCACAATTAGTAAAACTCTTTGCTTTCTCTTTTGAAGAACTAGAGGTCTTTTGAGAGCCTTATTTTGCTAAACCATGTGGATTCCTTCTAGGGCGCATCCTGAGTGTGGCTATGCTGGGTAGCGAGAACAGGCAGCACAGGCAGCACAAGGCTGCTCAAGGAAACCTCGTGCCCTTGCATGAGAGCTGCCCTTCCTTGCCCATCAGCCCAGATCAGGCCAGCTGTTGGCAGTAAAAATAACCATTTGAACACTACAGATTCTTCAGCATGTCATCATAAACCTCTACCAGCTGCCGTCCCAGGTCTCTCTTCTCACCTTGCAGAACAGAGTTTATGGAGGTGTAGTGAAATTAAATATATAGACCAAACACTATGCTCACCTGTTATTTATTTTACATTTGATCTCTTTAAGAAGGGCCTGTGTGGATAGGTGCTGTGGTTACTAATGAAAATGCAAGTTTAATCAGAGTTATGACACAGTGGAGATGGCACAGTTTTTCTGTAGTCCAAATATCTCTCACACTTTTTGGCCCACTATAGAATAGAATCATAGAATCATGGAAAACTTAGGGTTGGAAAGGACCTTAAGATCATCTAGTTCTAACACCCCTGCCATGGGCAGGGACACCTCCCACTAAACCATGCCACCCAAGGCTATGTCCAGCCCAGCCTTGAACACCGCCAGCGATGGAGCATTCACAACTTCCCTGGGCAACCCATTCCAGTGCCTCACCACCCTTA